>CAMXCT020000208.1:0-10000 GCA_947184155.2 Cladocopium goreaui | reverse complement strand
CAGTAGTGCTGGTGATAGCAACAGTAATAGTAATAGCAACAGTAGCAGTAGTAGCAGTAGTAGCAGTAGTTTCAGTAGTAGCAGTAGTAGCAGCCAGCACTGATCATTTGCAATTCCTGCAGCACTTTGGCAGATTATGTTGCGCAGGAATCCATTCATTACAGTTGATTCCTCTTTCCAATTTGATTTTCAATTCGCGAAAATCATTTTCGGAACCCCCGGAAGCTGACAAAATAACTTTTTTGAGAATGTGGAACAGGTTCGGTTCCATTCGGTTTGCGTAAGAATCATTGGCGGTTCGGTTCGTGCCCATTCGGTTTGCGTAAGAATATCACTAACTTAAGAATGCATCCCAGATCGTAGGGTATTAGTTTGTAGGGGTTTGCCCGTTCATGATTTTCAGGAATGCCTACCTGATCTCAGAAATGCCTAGGTGATTTGAAAATGACATAGGCATTTCTGAAATTTAGGTAGGCTAATCTGAATTTTGGTAGACTAATTTGTTGTCCAGAACGTTGTGCAAACAAATGTGGTTTCATTTTTTTTACAAAATATTAAAAAAAAACAAAATATTTTCAAAAAGATAAAATCTAAAATATGGTAAAACGTTGATTGAACGTTTACCTGCGGTTGTGTTATTATTGTGAAGAGTCTTCTTAGTAGACCTCACCTGCGTGAATTAAATCATGTCATTGCTTCGATCATGTGTGTGACTTGTGTCAATTTTGTCAATTGAACCGGTCAATTCTGTCAAAAATTTTTAAAAAATGTCAAAAATTTAAAAAAAAATAAAAATTTTAAAAAATAAAATTAAAAGAATGAAGATGAGAAGCTGAACTCAATTAGTCAGTCAGTCAATTGTTTCAAGTGCCACAATCAGCTGAAGTCAATTGATCCAATTGCCACTTCTCGCCGAGCCTGCAAGCAAGTTATTAAGAATTACTTTTGAAAAAATGCAAGCAGGACCAGCAACAAACAGTAGGCAGGCCTAGAGCGTCATCCAGACCTGATCTGGTTCTTGAGTCTTGCTTTGGGAATGCGAATGGGAAGTGATATTAATAAATGTCAAAGAAGTCAAGCATGCCTGCATTGAACTCTTGGTAGCGGAGCAAGCTTGGTAGCGGAGCAGAACAATTCCAACCTCAGTACACATATTTGAAGTATTTCAAAAAGCCAAAGGGCTAATGACTCAATTGAGCTAATTGACTGAAGCACATGAGATGGCAAGCGCTGAACTTGCAGTGCTCTGTCACTGATTGCGCATTTTTTTTGCTGGAGCAAATGCCATGTTGCCTCTTGACCCCACAGAGACGGTCAAAGTTGACAGAGGGACGCACCACTCAGGTGAGTCAGCACAAAAGAACCCTTGGGCTATAGTACTCTTGTCGCATTCAAGACACTTTTGAATGGACAACGCTGAGCAAATTGAGCGTTGTGAAGTTTTCACGAAGCTCGAATCTGCTCGTAGATTTGGGCGACACAAGCGCCAAACTCTGGCGTGTAGTGCTCGCTTTGGATGAGCATCTCCTTATTGCCAGTGTAAGTGTGGCTTCCATCCCAGCTCTGGCCACTGGAAGCCAAATTGTCCAAGCCATCTGGCCTTGGCCTGGCGATGGCTGCAAATAGGGAGCCAGGCCCTGAAGACGGATGCCAGATCTGGAGAGGCTTGCTTGTTGGGCCAGCAAAGCTTCCCATGTAGGTAACTGTCTTCTTGAAGTCGAAGAACCACAAAACATTACGAAGGGATGGTAGTTTTGGAAGCACACTCCCTGTGGGTTGCTCCAACACCGGAATGCAATCCAAGAGGAAACTGAAGAACATCATCATTGCAGTTACTTCCTGTTGAAGGTTGCCCTGCTCCACCCATGGCCTGCTTCTATCCCCGTAGAATGAATTCTCCTCATATCTCATGCTTTGAGAGATACAGAGCGGGACGAAGCTCGAGCATCTGGTAGCAAACCAGTGTAACGACTTTCGCCGAGAAGCCACTACCATGTCAAACCAAGTCCTCAGCCCCTTGGAACTCAACATGTCATGGTGGGGATGAAAAAGAATGTCCACAGAAGCTCCTTGGTGAAATCCTTGACGCAGCATCTCTCGACTGAGATGGGCTCGGCCAGCACAAAACTCAACAAATTCCAATTGATCCAATTCATTGAAATTGACCAAATTGAAAAGAAACCTTTCAGCAACCAGCACCATCATCTCCAAGCACGATGTTGCGCCGCGCAAAAAAGGATATGCTTCACACAAAAATGAAGGCCACACTTTCGAGGCCCTGCCGCCATTCTCTTGGTCAAAATCAAGAAAGTCTTGACATGTGGACTTGACATGATGCAGTCCTTCTGGCCAGTCGACACGCCTGCAGGGCAATTAACAAAATGGACTTCGAGGTTATTCATTGATCATCAAAGAATGATTTCAATTTGCAATGCATGTTGTCTCAATTTTCCAAGAACAAAAACAGCATCAGCGCCTATTGAATTTGCTGAAGGCCAAGAAATCATAGAAATCTAACGAAGAAATCTGTTGGAGCTTGTCATCCAGCCATTTCTCTTGATCGTCATCTTCTGAAGCTGCACTTGGGCCTTGAAGGCTGGCACTGGCTGTCAGTGGACAGCACCATCACCGGAAGAAACGCGAGGCCAGCTTGCTGGTCCATGATGAATAAATTGACACAAATGACCAAAATGGCAAAACCAACAAATGTGCTCATGGGCCAAAAAACCTGCGGTAAAAGAATTAATCAATCCAGTCCACACTTTTGTTTGGTTTCTTCACTGACAACAATACCAGTCCAAGGCTTCTGACCCTGCGTATAAAAGTAAAGGCTTCCTGAGTCCTTGGCCTGATGATGATTCTGGCAGCCTGCATTGGCATTGAAAGACCATCCCGGCACAAACTTCAAGCTTCAATACCACTGGCCACTACACAAATCAATCTGGTTCAAGTCAATTGAGTCAATTCACAATGACACATGACAAGCAGGCCCCAACATTTGACAAAGCATTGAAAAAATACCATCCAGGTGCAACCCTCAGGCTGTAATACCACACAAATCAATCAATTGAGTCAATTCACAATAAACACAAGCAGCCCAACATGTGACAGGATTATTTGATTCCCTTTTAAACAGAGCATCTTCTTGCGATTTTGCAAGTGCATCAGGTGAAGGACTTGCTTCACCCAGAGCGTCTTACCAAGGCCCTAAGGCGATGACTTTGTCATCCCAGCGCTCTTCTACTTTCTCCTGTTATAATTCCTAGGAGGTGGCAGCGCACGCATCTCATCCTTGAGGCCTTCAAAAACTTCATCTGGGACTTCTCCTGGAATTTGATCTCGGATTCCAGGCCCCAATTCCAACCCAGCCAAGACGAACTTTTCCCACATCCAAGTGTGCACTTCTTGAAGTGCGGTTTTCCAGTCACCTGTTGCTTTGAAATTTCTGGAATAATACATTTGTCTCTGGGTTGAATCCCACAGCTCATGTTGAACCGTTCTATTCTTGTCCATCTCGACTTGAAACCTGTGCGCATTCTTGTCAAGCCTCAACTTGAACCAACTGTTGGGCTCAATGCTTCTGAGGAGGGCAGGTGTTGAGTGCACTCGAGGCCCGACATCTCTGCCAGGCACAGGCGCTGGCCGAGCTGGCTCAGCCGGTTGAGCCGGGGGTGCAAGTTCAGCAGCAGGAGCTGCTGCTTCAGCAAGTTCAGCAGCAGGAGCTGCTGCTTCAGCAAGTTCAGCAGGAGGAGCTCCTTCAGCAACTTCAGACGGAGAAGCTCCTTCAGCAACTTCAGCAGCAGGAGCTGCTTCTTCGGCAAGTTCAGCAGGAGGAGCTGCTTCCTCAGCAAGTTCAGCTGCTGCTTCAGCACGTTCAGTTTCGTTTGCTTCACCTGGATTTGGCAGTGGGTCCTCCACATCTGAATTGACGCAATTGCCTGAATTGACAAAATTGACTTGAGCTTCTTCTTCCTCCAAATCCTCTTCGTCTTCCATCTTCACAGCATCGCTTGCTTCCTTGCCTGGTCGCTCGTCATCAGCTTCCCTCTTCCTTTTTCTTCCACTACTGCTTGCAGCCCCTTTTCCTGAGCCTCGGCCACTTCTTCCTTTGCCTTTGCTTCTTCCCTTCACCTTCCCTTTGGCTTTGGATTTGCCTTTGCCTTTGGCAGCCTTCTTCTTGGCTTTTTCCTAGAAGTGGAAAAAACGTAGATGCAATAACATGCCTGTCTTGGAAAAAAAATGAAAAATTGAAATGCAGCTGGAACAAACTAGCCAGACCAGCAACATTAAACATTTTAATCATCCAAGTTGCTGCTTGCTCCTCCATTTTTTCGTTGAGCAATTTGCGCCACTTCAATTGCTTCTGAGTTTTCTCCTCCCTGTAGACATTCTCCTTGACAGAGCGAAACTCCTTCTGCTCATCCGCGTCCAAGTGGTCAAACACAGCTTTTACCAAAGCTGCTTGATCTGGATCAGATGATGACTTCTTTGTCGTCTTAGAGTCGCACTCCAAGACCAGCTCTGCAAAGTCATCTCCGAAATGCAACGCCAGCTTCAAAAGGATGTCCTTCCTAGACTTCTCTTTGATTTCGGAGCCAAAAAGATGCCTCCCCATCAAGCAAAGATCTGTGAATGTCAGGCCATTGGAGCGCCGCAAGCAATTCTGCGCAAATGTTTCAGGAGGCCCAACCTGTTGCCAGTGGATGCCAAACTCATTGCTCCAGACTAGCTTTGAATTTGTTTGAAAAGCTGGCATGTTCAGAGAGCATTGCAGCCATTGACAACTTGACGACGAATCCAAAACCCATCGCATCATGCGATAATCATCATCAGCAGCGTCCACAAGCTTCAACGGCCAAGCAAGGGCTTGCCACTTCAAATTGCCCAAAATGAGTAGATAGACAAAATTGACTTCAATCACTTGCCCTTGAAAAGCAAGGCGGTTCAGAAGACCATCCTGACGGGTAATTCAACTGACACAAAAACATTTGCTACACATCATTTTGGTCATTTTCGTCACTTCCCTGGCCTCCAGGCGAACACCTTGGTCAGCAAGCCTTTGCCCGCAGTATTGAATCATCCATTGCCATGCCCCGTATGAGGTTCGAAGCCAATCCTCACTGACAGTGCGCCACATCTTCTTCGTCAGAATCCCTGAGTAGCGAGCTGGTAGACTATGGCTGGATGATTTGAATTCCTGGCGGCAGTTGAAATCATCTCTGGCATCAGGCCACTTGTCCAAGAATTCTTCACGGGTTAGGGCAGCTGGATGGACGATCCCTCTCTTGTCCAAAACCTCAGAGAATTGGCAAACAAGCTGCAACGTAGCTCCAGAGAGCTTCTTGTTGCTGCCTGGGTTCGTGGCCACCCTGCATGCTTGGTGAATGTCCTCAACCACTTTTGAATCCGCAAAGCCACCAATCAGCAGCTTGGCCAGCTCTTGCGCTGCTCCAAAGTCAAAATGACACAAATGACACAAATGACACAAATGACGACAAGGCAAATCGAAGACCGTCTCAATGTCACTGGCAAGCTCTGCTGCAAAAGGAGCCATGCTGCACCGCAAGGATTGAAACCAACGATACTCCTTCAAGAGCCGCATTCTTGTCACCTGTGCTTGCTGGGGATCTAGAAGCCCAACCCATGTCTCAGGTGGAGCTGAGAACTTGGAAAGCGTTGCGCAACGATTCATCAAGCATCCAAGAGCATAGGTATTCACTCTGGCAATGAAGGCCTCCTGGTCAGGCACAAACCGCTCAACATCGGCCCAAGTTTGAGCGCTCCACGATTCAGCAAGGGTCTGGAGAGACTGATGACTCATCCATGACTCGACCATTTCCAAAGATTCAATGATTGCATGCTCTGGGCTTTTGACATCATGGATCTGCTGCGAGTACCACGACCACATTCCATATTGAACTCTGAAGATGATGTGGGCATCTTCCCAATACATCTGTGTCAAACAGCCTTTGAGGCCTAACAAACCAGACTGACCATCAGTGTCAAGATCTGTTGGGAAGTACCACGAGAGGAGCATGAGGGAGCTATGCCATTCTTTCAAGTGGACAGCAGCTCCTTCGTTCCAGGAAAACCATCTGCTTGCCTTGGCAAGTCCGCCCTTGAGCCTCCACGATTCCAATTGCTCGGGAATGGAGTCCCAGATCTCCCTGTCGGAGCACCCTTCCATACCAAAATCATTGGCAATTCTCTCTTTCAATGCCTGAAACCATTGGCAGTCCTGAGCTGCTTCAAAACTTGATTTCAAATATGATTTGTTCCAGTAGCCTACATTCGCAAACAAACAAAATCAACAACCAACTTCAGCAAAAAAGTGAGGTCCAAGCAAATGACCCAGGATCAAAGCTGTTGGATTCAAAGAATGCTTCCAAGATCTGAGTTTTTTCCGTAAACCATTGGCCACTTCCAAAAGGCTTGGTGTTGACGCTGAACAGATACGTTGTTGCCAAAACACAAGATTCCAAGCCAGCTGCTTTGATTGGGTTTTTCAGGTCTCTCAACAGGCGGTGAATCTTGTCGAAGGTGAAGTGGATTTGGAGGCCAGCTTGGGAAGTGACAAAGGCAGCAGCTGCGCAGCCAACTTTGCCTTGGTCCATGATGCAATGCAAACAAGGCAAATCAGACAATTGACGTAATTGACTTAATTGAAACTCCTCTCCATTCAGCACTGCGACATTGTCGTCAAAGAAGAAGTTATCGCCTGGTTGCAGCTCCAACATTTTGAGCAAGACTTCAGGAAATTTAAAATCATCCAAGCGAAGGTCAGTCAACTTGCATATCTGGGCCGAAAGGCCTTGCAAGAACTTCAAGCTGCTAAGCCGTTCAATTTCCCGTCTCGCTGCCAAGCGCTCTGCTTCTGGTGTCAGCTCCATCTCCTGTGGGTGTAACACTTTTGTTGACCTGACGTGAACTGAGCACATGTGAGCCCCTACTCCATTTACAGGGTCATAGGCCAGGCTCATCAGGTAGTCCTTGTTGCTATGAGTTGAGGCATCCGTGACAATGGCGAAGTTCTTCACATTCAAGAAACTTAGCCTTGATGACTGCCTGTACATTGACAACAATTTTCTCTGCCAAACCCACGTCAGCTGCTCACTGATTCCTCCTTGTGGGTCATCTTTTCGCAGAGCACAAATCTTTTGGTATGACACCCCAGTATCCTTGCTTTGCTCAATGACACGCCAGATCTCATGAGGACTCATCTTCCGCAGATTTGCATCGGAGTTCCTGTTTGGCAAGGTTCAAACCTTTAATTTCCACACCTTCGAGAATTCACACAGGCACAAAACTATTTTACAGTAAACAAAAAGTAATGCATTTTGACTACCACCTAGCCTTCTCACGCGTCTGGATGGCACTGGCTGAGAATCGTCCTGCTGGGTCATCATCTCAAGCACCACATTGTTGACAACCCACGCCACAAACTTGAGAACGCATTGTTGCAGATTTCTCATGCTATCGGTGGAGAAAGGGGGAGGCTGTCGAAACGAATGTAGGAATGTATAAAATTGACACAAAACATGAGTAAATCCACCAAGGAAGGCTCCTCATCATCGTTGCTGGAAATGTCTTCTGTCAGAAGTGGCCCATTGTCTTCCCTGGCCATCCACTTCCACAGTGTAAGCCATAATTGAACCACCTGTTTGTGAACATGTCTTCCGAGCCACAAACGAAAGCCTTGCAACTTCCCTGTAGGCAGAACATGCATAGGAAAGTCACCAACTGAAAACTTCAGCATATCATTGTGGCGACTTGCTTCCTGGGTGACCAGCATGCCAACATCTTTGAAATAGTTTCTCATAGTCAGCGCTTCGGCATCAGTTCTTGATTTGTTGAGCAAGTCGAGCAAAAAGTGGAAGACAAGCAATGTGCTCACTGCATCAACGGCCAAGCACCCTCGCCTGCACAACAAATGCTGATGATTACTCTTGATTACATAATTGAAACAACCTCTTCATGTCAAATCATGTCTAACATAGTTCGACCATGATTCATCAAGGACAATTTTGTTTTGGGCTAATTGGCTAGCCTTCTTTCCTTTTTCACATGCAAATCTTCCCTGGACAAGTGTTGCCCTTCACAGCATTGTTTCTGGAGCTCCTTTAACATCTTGTACTTCTGCTTCTTTTCGCCCAAAGCATGAAGGTTGTCATAGACATAGGCAAAGTCCCACATGAAGCCAGCAGGTCCATTGTAGCCAACTTGGCCAAACTTCAGCAATGGGTGATCGCAAGCAAAGGGCTCCAAGTCTGTAGTCAGGGACTGAAAGTCCTCACGCCCTTCCTGACTGTCACTGCCGCCATCATCGAAGTCCATGAGACAATTCACACAATTGACTCAAATTGAACTACCTGAAACTCAAATGATGTCTTACAGATTGGCCATGGTTTAGGTTTGTGATCCCTTACTGATTGTCCATGGTTTGGCACCATTGCTGCACTGCAATTCAAACATCATTTGTTCAAAGCCTGAAGATTGTTTGGTTTCATTATATATATAGTTTTTTTCAATTGAAGTCAATTGATCCAAATCTGGCAGGCACACACCAACTCACCAATGTGCGAACAGCAATGAATGACTTCCGGCAGTCTTGACAGTTCAACTGTTCAACTTCACCATCATCATTGCACAAGTGTAAAGAATTCAGAAAGTCAGTGAAGTTCCAGCCTTCTCACTCCACAACGAAGCCTGCAGAAAAGTAAGCTACAGAAACAACACAAGTAAAAAAAGGAGCTCCAGCACAAGCTTTTAACGATTCAATGAAAGCAGCTTGCAATAGCAATAGCATAACAATGCATTTTCCCCATCATCTCTTCCAATGGAGCTTCAGACCAACGCCTTTGCTGCTGGCAAACCACAATTGCAACTCACACACCTCAATTGATGGCAATTGACACAAATGAAGTGCGTCAAAGCTAAAGTGGTCCGGCATTTAGCTGACTCCACTGCAGAGAGAATCCCCCCAAATGAGACAAACTATAAAATTCGATGATGGCCAGCCAATGGTTCAAAAAAACAAAAATGAGATTATACTATAGACAACTCATAAACAACTCTGCTGCAACTTAAAGTTTCCTCACTGGCTTGACCAAGCCATCTGCCAACTAGATTGGGCCAAGTTCAGCCATCGGATCATCTGCCAGTCACTCACTCAGACTCACACGAAGTCCACAACCTCGAAGTCATCCGCTCCTCGAACAGCTCGATCACCAGCCGGGGGCGTGATCTGGCAACGGAGAGGGCAACGCTCTTCGAAGTTGGATGTTGCTGTGTACCAGCTCTCCATACAAGAAAGATGATATGTGTGGCCGCACCCAAGTGTCTTCATCGCGCCATTGGTCATCTCCTGCTGGCAAATCAGACAAATGGGTGGGCCATCTCCATCTGCAGCTGGCACAGTCACAGCTGCTGCCTCAGCAGCTGGGCTAGGCTCGACAGCCAGGTCCACAGCTGGGCTAGGCTCAGCTCCCTGGGCATCTCCATCTGGGCTAGGCTCAGCTGGTGGAGTGGCATCTCTCACAGCTGCCTCAGCAGCTGGGCGGGCTGGAGCTGGCGGAGCAGCTGCCTCAGCAGCTGGGCTGGCTGGAGCTGGCGGAGCAGCTTTGCTTGTTGTCACAGCAATTGGGGCAATTGACGCAATTGACGAATTGCGCGCAGGGGGGTGAGGCAACGCCGGCACAGGTGCTGCAGCCGGACGCCTGCCTGCAAAGAACTCAGCAACACTGGACGGAGGAGCCTTTGCACAAGAAACAGGCTTCAGGAACTCATCTTTCCATCCCTGAGCAACAGCCACATCATTGACCTCGGCATCCCCCAAGACCAACGGAAGCTCCTGGACGATGTTGTCAGGAAACCCTTCGCAGGAATCCTTGATCCTGTCATGGGCCCTCTTGAACCTGTTGCCAAGATCCTCATACGAGGTCACACCTGGGCGATTGATGGTGAGATGGGTACAATAACTTTTGACTGATGTTGAAGAATC
>CAMXCT020000207.1:282500-289909 GCA_947184155.2 Cladocopium goreaui | reverse complement strand
GTCGCGGTAAATCCTCTAGGGGAATGGTAGACATCACGTAAATATACTTATCCCTAAAGGCCTCTAAGTCAGCTACCGTGTTACCAGCGACCCTAAGGGACAACAAATTTCGCTCTCCAAGCATGCCGATGCGGTCACGCTCGAGTTGAAAGTGTTTGAATATTTTACGCAACATCGCGCGCCCGCAAGGCATTGCACCACTAGCTGCGCGCTCTGCTTCTACCATTTGCTGAAAAACAAGACCAAACCTACCGCGCTTACAGGTCTTTATGAGCCTAGAAGCGATCTCTCGATCGGTGCGGGGGTACCTAGGATCGGCTTGAAGAACAGCTTCATCAGTGGTTAGGCACTCTTGGGCCCATTGGTAAACTTCATTACCGGGGGTCTTTTGGAGTTTGCCTATTGACATCAGCACCTGATTGATATATCCACGGGCTTGACCTGCGTTCTCTGGTGGATTCGGAAAAACCATATCAACTAAGGATTTTATCCTAATGGTGTCTTCTTCATCATCCGCGTAGTTAACAGCAGGTGGCTGTGGGGCTAAATAGGGTTGGTTCATGGTAAGATGCGGGCATTCGATCTCTTCATGGAGGTCACCACAAATCCTACATTCAGTAAGGACTAATGGGGCACGCACTGAGTGAAACTCACCAGAATCCGAGGAGGACTCTGAGCTACCTGAATCAACTGATCTATTAGCAGAACCAATATGGTGATAAGATGTGGTATTGTCAGCAACTAAACCCTGTTGCGCCAACGGAAGTGGCGGCAACCCTGGCGGCAACACCTGCTGCGGTGGAGGGGCACGACCTATGGACCCAAAACGAGAGTTTGCACAGGGAGTGCCCGCAGCACTAGCATTGGTTGGACCTAAGCCCGGTGCGCTAGCAGCAGCGCCCTTTGGGGGCGTGCACGGAGGTGCTATCGGCAGGGGGGCATTGGCAGTAAGCTGCTGTGGTTGTTGTTGCATCTGTAGAAGTTGCTGTTGTTGCGATTGCAATGCATTGGTCAACCTACTCACTTCAGCTAAAAGTTGTTGGACTAAAGCTGATTCTGTTGGATTCGAACCACTTGCAACATTAGCGCTAGGTACCATGGCATTTGCTGGCATGGACAAGTTGGCAAGTGCCGACTCCGCAGGTTGGGGGTTCGCCATAACAGTCACGGGTGTGGCACCCGGAGGGTGAAAAGATTGAGGCATGGTCGGAACAACATTTGGTGCTACTTCATGGGATGATTGGCCAACAGAAACCCTGGGGGTGGCCCAAGTAGTTGCCTCTACAACCATTGGATTTGCAACCTCTTGCAGGGGAACTGGAGTATTTTGTGGGGAACCAAAAGGCCTAGCACGAACATCTGGTGTTTGAGCTGGAGCTGGAACATAACCCTCAAATAAATTGAAGTTTTCCATAGTTTGCTCATCTTCAGGGATTACCCTTTGACTTATATTTCCTTGGGGAAGATCCGCAAGTAAGTCCATGAGGGCAGAACCTGAAATGGGGGAAACTGGAACCGGGGATGCTACAGCCAAGTTGTTTTGGCGTCTGGCTTCTGCCAGCTGTTGCTCAAGAAAAGCAATCCTAGTATCCCTTTCAGTTATTTCAACTTCCCGAGTGGCCAATTGTTGGTTACCCAAATTGATTTGTTGTTGAAGTGGTCTGACATTAGATTCCACAAATTGTTGGGCTTCCCGTTGCAAAACCGCTTGACTCTCCAAGACTTCCTGCTGAGCTTGTTGCCTAGCCCCAAAAACAAATTGTTGGGCTTGTTGGGTGAGGTTATGCTCAAACAACTCCGAACCCCTGTCCCTCTCAGCCATAGCGGCGTGAGCTTCCTCCTGGTTGTGCAGGATGGCTCGTGCTGCAGCGTCGCGCATTTCTGCAGCGACCTGACCAAAGTCGGATTGCTGCTGTGCGATGACTTGTCTAGCTTGGAAGGCTTCTAATTGGGATTGGATGGCAACATTACTAGCATGGTCTGCGATAGTGGCGGCATGGTGCGCTTGGGTTACAGCAGCACCCGCAAGGAAAGTGGCTTGGGTTGCACTAAGGTCTACAGGATTATCTTCATCAGGACTATTGCTTGGGTTTGGACCATGGGGACCCCTTTGCCTAAATCTATTTTGTTGAGATGCTTCCACACTAGTATCAGATGACTCATCAACACGCATGGCATCCCTAGTTGAAGGCAACTGGATTCTTCGTGGAACCAGGGAGGTAACAACCGCCGGGACCCTTGTTGCATTTGGATTAGAAGTTTCAGGACTACTCCTTGACCTACTGTTAGATGAACTAGGATCAGAAGGGGGAGAAATGCCTGACATCTTGACCCAAACTCGGCTGAACTTTTGCGCTCAACTGCAACAATGTGATCCAACGCGAGCTTTGCTCAGCGTCCCAAGCAAAAGTGTGCAGTGATGGGACAAAAGACCAATGCAGCACAATACTACCTCAACCAACAAAGTCTTCGCAAGTTGGATATTAAGATAATAAAGTGCAACTGAAATTAATTCAGGCTGTGTTGAAGTTCGGATGAACTATGGCTTCGCTAGCGGTAATGACCCTAGCTCTGACCACAGAAACAACACGGAACTAAAAACAAAAAGGCAAAAGGCAATTGGACAATGGACACTTGGCAAACGACAAGGACAGACCGACGAACGTAGCGAGCAAGCTCAGCTACCTCGGCGTTGAAAGCCTATCGGATGCTGTAGAACCGCTGGACTTGTGCCAGGGTCTACCAGAGTGTGCGATCGTCCTGGCCCCCAAAATTGGGGTAAAACTGATTGGTCCTAAGAGGAACTGGGCGGCGAGATTCCAGGATCTGGGCGACCCCTTCAAGACGTAACCAGTCCTCTACCTCCGCAATCCAGCAGAGTTCCTTGTCAGAACGCCCCTCAGAGCGGATGGTTTTGATGCCGAGTTGCCTACACTCGTTCAGGATGTCAGAACGGTCGTCGATGAGACAATGTGCCTGAAGAGCGGAGATGATCGAGGATTTGCCCTGCCTACCGCAAGGATAGCGTGCCAGGTGCACTTCTCTAAACGGCAACCCTTCCGAAATGAGCTGGCTAATCACGTGCTCAGCGCCTGCCTTGGTGCTTTCAATCTTGGACTGGCCGGCGTATGAGACAATGTGGAACTCGATTTGATTACCAGCAATCCTAGTCAATGACCGGAGCTTATCAACTAAGTGGGAAGACAATTCACCTACGGGGTTGAGAGCCTGGTCAATGGTATCGTGCCAGTCGATACAAACAATTACGTTGGATGTATTAACGTGGACTACCTTAGAGACTAAGTTGGGTTGGTGCTGGTAATGTCGCGGCACGGAGCCAGCGACCCCCTCTGGCCGATCTGGTGTTGGGTCAGGCAAAGGCCGCCCACGGACGTGGGGTGCAAGGCCAGAACCTGAACTTTGCTCTTGATGCGGCTGCTGCTGTCCTTCGGGATCAAGTGGAGGAAGATCTCGGGACGGTTGACCAGCAGGTCTTGGCCCACTCACTCCTGGCGGAGGGGGTTTTACGGGCTTGAGATTAGCTGGATTAGGGGGAACAGGCCTATTAGGTCTTGGGGGAATTACCACAGGTGCAGCAGGTGCTGCAGGTGCAACTGGCGTCGCAGGTGCAATGTGCACAGGCGGATGCTTCCAAGGCAGATTCTTCTTAGGCTCTGGAGCTGGTGGTAAGGGCTCTGGCCTTTGGGGCGCGTCGGGGACAGCAGCCCCCTTTGCACGGATTGGCACAGGAACAGAACTAGCTCTTTTGCGAGTCTTAGATGAAATCTTATTTGAAATTGGTACTTCCCTTCCCCTTGTTCTGGCAGCAACTGCGGGCGCAGTCTCGGCTGAGGGTGCTCTTGACCTGGATCGTGCAACGGGGGAGCCGGCTGGCTCTGATACGGTTTCTGTCGCGACACGGGCTGTGTCAACGACCCCAGTTCCAGCACCTTGCGAAGAGTGCCTCCAGGGATAAGCTGAACTACTAGAACCGCTTAATGGGGGAACAGTCAAAGATGGTACTGTTGGGGCTGCAGGTGGTGGTGCAGCAGAAACTGGATCTTTTCTGGGCTGTGCCGGCTTATCACGTTGGATTCGGGAGGTTCTTATGTTAGGACGCTGTCTCTTTGGTGGAGACTCGATTGGACGGGCAGGGGTGCGCTCAGCAAAGCCAGCGTCGAAAGGTTCTTGCTGGCCGACAAATGCCTGACCTGATGAAACAAACCTGGCGGTTCGAGTCTCAGCTGTTTCAGAGCCCTCAGATTCGGTACCGGGGTTATTGGTGTCAAGATTATAAACACTATTGGGGTCTAAATTACTTGAACCAAGAACAGTACGATGGGATCTAAGTGCAGGATCACGCCACAACGAGTCGGGAAGCTCGTGTGGTTTGACCCCAAGCTCTGGTGCCACGGCGTGCGGCACAATGAACGGCAAAGTCTGCGGCGCGTACGCGATCGGAGGATCAGCGACCCTAGCCCAGGTGCCAGCGGAGTCAATTCTAATTTCGGGGTAACCGTGTACTTGGGGTCTTAAAGCAAGAGGTCTTCTAGAAACACCGGTTATGGCACGGGCTCTATAAAGTTCTTGATTAAGTTCGATTCGCTCACGGGTTTCCCTTGGGACTAGATTGACAGGCAATGGCGGGTTAGACCTAGTTCTTTTAGGCCTACGACGGCGCGTGGAAACCTCACGGCCGTGCTCGGTTGTTGTAAAGTCAGGGAATTCAGGTTCTTCCTCCGCCTCAACCTCAACTTCAACTACCTGGTCCTCCTCAAAAACTTCCTCTTCCTCCTCCTCCTCCACCCACTGCTCCTCTTCAGGCTGTGGATCGTTGGGATCCTCCGGAGCAGCCTCTTCTCGCGCCTCTGCAGGCTGGGGATCGCGGGCAGCGAGCTCCTGTGCAGTTGGCGGCGGATGAGATGGTGGTGGTGGTAAAGGTGGTTGTTTATGAAGGGTCGGACTAGGGGGAATGTTATTAGGTGGAGGTGGCAAACTTTGAATCCTATCTGCAAGGGTTGTGGCACTAGAATCAGGAGCTTTAGGCCTAGCTTTAGCTGGTGGCTTAGCAGGGCTAGCAACTGGGACTGGTGCTATGTCGCGCCCAAAGGCAGCGACCCCTTGAGAATCTGACTTTGGGGCTTGTGGGACTGGATGGACAGAGACAGTAACCCTTGGACGCGGTGGCACTGCTGGCTCAGGTGGCCTTCTCAAAGAAGGTTGCCAGTTCGGCGGTGGATGCCCAGGCTCTTTTGGCCCTTGCTGGGCCGGAGTTGGAACTGTGCTTCCACTTGCCGCGCCAGCAACGGGTGTTGCGGCAGCAGGCCTTACCACTTTTGGATGGGGTTGCTGCTGTGGGCCTACGTATCTATAATACCTATCCCACTCTTCTGGGCGCGGGTGCTCTGCCCCTAAGATACGTTGATTGATGATCCTTTTTGGGGGTAGTTCACCAGAGTTAATCACTTGTTCACCGTGTGAAATACCTCTGCGCCTGTCCAAACCGTAAATGTGTGCCCACTCTTTGTATGGGATGAGGATTTGATAGGCTAAAGCCAAACACTGTGATGTTGGGAACTCCTCAACAAGTCTTGAATGAAGAGCTATCAACCAGCGAGTGCTTTCGTCGGCGTGTTCGTAAGAAATCTTTCTTAACCAAAAGCCACCTACGATATCCCCTCCAGAATTATGATAAAGCCAATTTTGGTATGCCTCGAAGTCGTTCCACCAAGCTCGCTTTGCTTCTTGCCACCTGGTTGTGGCACCACCCCTACTTGACCTAACCCTCTGGCGTGGGGGATTAGATGAAGTTGCGGGGGAATGTCCTACTTGGATAGGATCGGCACCTGGGTCAACAAGATTAGGGCTAGTTGGTGGTGGGACTATTTGATCGGGGCAACTAGTGTTGGCTTCTGTCGCGACACCGGATGTGTCAGCGACCGCAGGCTCAGGCACGGATGCAGATGGTTCGGATGCAACGGATGCTTCTCCTACTGGACCCGCCTCGTCACCTAAACCTAAAAGATCGGCAGATTCACCCTGTTGTTGTTCTTCTTCAGCTGGATCTGCAAAATCTGTTGTGTCAATCTCGTCGGCTTGTTCCAAAAGAGTTGAAGAATCTTGTTGAGGATCTACTTCTTCTTCTTCTTTTGCTCGATCAATGTCCGTGAAAGCAGCTTCCGCTGGGTTACCCAAATCAGAAGGTGGCTCCAAAAATGACTGATCTTGAAGCGAAGTGTCAACCCCAGTCTCCTCCGTCGCGACGGGATCGTCAACGACCTCTTCTGGCAAGCCAATTGCTGAGATTACCGCACTGATGCTCTCGGCCTCGTGGATCTCCTCCTTAACCTCCACCAGTGATCCTTGTGGATCTGCAGAGTCTGTCACAATGGAGTCGACACCAGAAGGCACGGGCGCTTGTACCTCAGACAGGTCGGCCCAGCTTTGAGATGTCTCAGCTACCGGTTCAGCAGGCCACGGAGGGGACACCTCAACGCTTTCTGCTTCCCCAGCTGCCTCGACTCCCTCGGCTGGTGTTACCGTCGCGCTGGAATCAGCAGCGACCTGTTCCGAACTGCCTGTGGGCATGCAACAAAGAACAGTGAAGTGCGAAAGGAAGTTAGGGCCTAAGGCAGGTTTTACCGGATTAGGTTCCCCAACAAAAGCCTTACGGCTGATAACCAGTCAAACAGGGGGACGGAACAGAAACCCAAAACAAGGGGAATCCAAACCGGCAAACCCTGCACATGAAAACAGACAAGCGCACAGCTTTTTGTGCACTTGAGCCATGAGCATCAAACAGCGGGAGTTAAAGACCTACCCGGTAGTTGTTGGGAAGGTTAACTACGACCCTGAGATAAACTCTAGGCTATCTACATACCTAACGCTTCTAGGTATGAGGTGCTACTACTGTACACAAGGTATTCGGAGTAACTACTTGGGATGTTATGGAATCATAGCTACGGCATGCCAATACTAGACCTACTACCTATGCTATACATAGTGGGGCTCAGGGGTCGATATATTTCAACTATAATAATGCATTATATATATATGTATATATATATATAAAATCATATATCAATCAAAATATATCATCACCTACAAACATAGTATACTGGCGATATATATTTCACCATATTTCACCAGCAAGGGTTTAAGATGGTTTAACACCCCAAAAATGTAGGTTGGTTGATGGTAAGCTGGGTAGGAAATAACATGAAACACAGGGGCATACTCACCATGTTTACCAACAAGAAGCGGAGATTGCAAATAGCTGGTACCCTCTGGTAAACTAACATAACTATTAGTAAACGTTTACCAGAGGGTACCCTCTGGAAACCAAACATGGTGATAGAACATCCATCATGTGGATTATAAATTACCAGAGGGTATATTCCATTAAGTGG
>CAMXCT020000207.1:230000-277500 GCA_947184155.2 Cladocopium goreaui | reverse complement strand
TCCCCAAATGTCCTCAACTTTCTGGCAATGTGAATGGGGAAAGTTGGACGAACTTCCAGGCTTTACACCGGATTTTGATGGATTTTGGGGATCGAAGATGCACAGCATCCAGTGATGTTTTTTGGACACTCAACTCTGGATTGCTCCCCATTCACCAGTATTCAAACCGCCTGAGGCTGAAATCCTGGCATCTACAGGGTGGTGCCCCAGGAACATAAGTCCAATTTCACTATGGTTTTTGTTGGTGATATATCTATACTTAATGGGATTATAACCCATTTATAACTGGGGGGGGCACCACCTTGTAGGGAACATATAACATGTTGAAGGTCCCTCCCAGCGCCCAATAAATCCAAGAAACAACTGGCAAAAACAGCAGAACTAAACTGCTCAACAGTGACCGGTGCTGCAACCCGTGGGTGGTGAGACTTCCACCCACGGCGCAAATGCGAAAGCACTGGCCACGCCGGTCGTGACACTTACCGTCGTTTGAGATTTCCTTGAGCCAAGACATCCAAGACACGCGGCTCAAAGCTTCTGACTCCAACTGAATGGGTACCATTCAAAGCACTGGACTGTTCATTGTAAGCATCAAACCATCCCTGGTTGGTGGTATACCTACCCCTTTGAAAAATATGAGTTCGTCAGTTGGGATGACGACATTCCCAACTGAATGGAAAAATAAAAGCCATGTTCCAAACCACCAACCAGATCCAAGTTGCATTGATAATCTGAGATATGTTGCATTGGTAGGGATCCAATTTGAGGTCAGTCCGGGTCGGGACCAATCCAATGTTATGTGCCAAGAATTTTCAGGTCACGGTCGCATCTTTGGAATTGTGTATGGTTCAGCCCAGGTTACAGAAAATTTGAGCAACATTCGAACTAGTTTATAGCTAGTCTGATGATTGGATTCATGGTGGATATATCTATACTATTCTACTATTCTAGACTTACTTCGGCTTACAAACCAACTTAATCATATTGGTAAGGTTCAGTCTTGCAAAACCAAACAACTAATTTATTGCTCGTAAGACAAGCAAAATGCGTGAGTACACGCCCAGTGAAGAATAGGCCAGATATGATATAGCAATTGGACGTTTCCAAAGCAAACAAACCACACTCCGAGATTTCAAGGTTGAGCTATCTTTACCCTCTGGTAAACGTTTACATAGCTATAGAATCCTATAGAACATCACCATGCTATGAATAGGTAAATCAACGATTTCTATGGGCTATTTTCAAGTTCGCAATCCCAGGCCGGGTAACTTCCCCCCAAAAATTTTTCGGCACACTTTTAGCTACTGGTTGGACCATCTTATCTTAGCAACTGGTGAAAATGACCCTGACGACTTCACACGTTTCACACGTCCCCCTTTTTTGGTTGCCCCACTTTTGGTGTCACCATGTCAACTCCGGATAAAGAAAAACCATGGTTTTATGAATTGTGGGGGAACCCTCCAAATAGTCACTTTATATGATACATCAATGCTACCCCCTTTTTTCAACAGCCGTTTGGGGTTTCTTAATCCAGGGTTGACATTAACTCTTAAATAAATAAATATATATATATATACACGATATACAAGTATATATATATATACGATATACAATTACCCTCTGGTAAACTAACATAGCTATTGAAAATGGCCCAGTCGAAATAGTTGATTTACCGATTGAACATGATGTTTTTTCTTTTTTATAGCGAACGGTTAAATTACCAGAGAGTAATGAATTTCCATCAATTTTTGGGTTGCCCCACTTGTGACTGGGTTATGGTGCATAACATAGTTATAACGCTCACCACTTCAACCCGCTCCGCGATCACCGGTGTACCATCTCACCGGCTGACCCATAGAAACTGCCTCGGAATCTGAAGGGATAACTTTCACCACAAAACATACCCGATATGCTCCATGTATGGTATATTTACCTACATGACTGGGTGATAATTAGGGCAAATGTTGCTAAATATTCCATACATGGAGCATATGGATCCAGTTGTATCTGGGATATACAACAGTTAGCTGGATAGATCTGGATAGATCTGGATAGATCTGGATAGATCTGGATAGATCTGGATAGATCTGGATAGGTCTGGATAGATCTGGATAGATCTGGATAGATCTGGATAGCGAACTTCGGGACCATGGACCCAGCGAGCCCCCATGTTTTTCAGCCGCCTGCACTGCAGCCTGCGCAGGGTGGTTTTTTCAAAACTCGGCTTGGTAAGCAAAACATATGGGGAGAACATTGGCATAAAGTATAATATCCATTAATATCCCCATATCTTATGGATGATTTGAACATATTTAAACTCTTGTTCCAAAAAAAGAGATGATAAACCTATATTTTCAGCGATTGAGTGAATTTCAGTCAAGTTGCGTTAGAGTGATTCTTTTTGGATTTCCATCGATTTCACACATGTACCCTCTGGTAAACGTGTACATAGCTATTGAAAATGGCCCAGTCGAAATAGTGGATTTACCCATTAATAGCATGGTGATTTTCCATCGTTTTTTTGTAAACGTTTAGGCCGGGTCAGCGACAAACATCACCGGGTTGCGAATGTCCATACTCCCATTCCCCAGAAAAAAAATCCACCCTGGCGATCTCCAGCATCTCTTTGTGGTGTTTGGTCAAAGCACATTGGTCCCACTTTGGTCACCATCGTCACCATCTTCAGAAATTTGATTTTCATCAGATATACCCACACATAATCATATACATATACATATTGTACATACCCATAAACACACACATATATATATATTATACATACTGTATATATTATATATATATTATACATTGTACATATGTACATGCATTTGCACAAGGGATCAAACATCAGCGCTGAAGGGCCGTTTGGGCGGAAAACAAACAACACCTGCTCAGAATTCCAAGATACTCCTATGATCTATGGTGAGGCTGAAGAGTACTTGGTTGTTGGGTAGCTACAGAAAAATGGATCCAATGGTTGTACAAGGCGCAATGTGGCCAATCCGTTTGTTCCTTCCAATTGGCATTCATTTTTTTCGCGATACTGATATGATTGCGAAGCTTAGATACCTGACAAAACATTGAACAGATTCCCCCAAACATTGCCAAAAAAAGGAACCGTTTTACCAACCAGGGTTTATCTTGTGAACATAATGCATCATTTTCATTTTCATCATTTTTTAAAAAAATTGTCCATTTAAGGGAGGCCTTGCCATAGTGTCTTAACTCTGAAACAATAGTACCACAATGATAAAGAATACTATCTGTTCAAGGCTTGTGGCTCAAAAACAACCTATCCTCGCCTAAACACAAAAACAGAAGACACAAAAAAAAGGAGAAACACAGGAAAACAACAACCATGAACCAAATACATCACATTGTTGCTGAAAAATATTCCACACCATATTCCATTCCAGTTTTGTATCACCATTTATAGATGAGAAAATCATTTCATGATTTTCATTTCAGACAGATCCACACTTTCATGTAAGTTAAACAAAAATCCGTTCGTAGCTCCAACCGGCTCTCTATTGCTCCCTTCACCGCTCCCTCTTAAGCACTGGATACAAGGTGGTGCCCCCAGTTATAAATTGGTTACAAGCCCATTAACTATAGATATATCACCTATAAACCATAGTTATTGGAGTTATGTTCACCAACTTTGCTATCTTGGGGGCATCACCTGGTAGCCTATGAAGCAACATCTTTTTGAAACCGGAGACTGGGCTCAATGAGTCGCTCATTTCGCAACCCTCGGCATGCCGAAGAGCCCAGGCGACACCGCAAAGAATCCATGATGCTCCCAAGATTTCAACCGGAAAAAAAAACATAGAATCCATTCTGGTTATAATCCCATTAACTATAGATATATCACCAATAAACATCAATAAACCATATCTGGTTGGTGGTTGGTATACCTACCTCTCTGAACAATGATGGAGTGAAAGTCAGTTGGGATGATTATTCCATTCCCAACTGAATGGACAAATAATCCATTCATGTTCCAAACCACCAAGCAGATGTTAATTGATGTTCCCAATATTCAAACTGGTTGGTGGTTTCAACCTACCCCTCTGAAAAATATGAGTTTGTCAGTTGGGATTATTATTCCCAATATATGGAAAAATCATCCACATGTTCCAAACCACCAACCAGCAAACATCAACACACCAGAAAACCCTGAGGATTTAGATGTTCTGTCATGAGTCTTTTGGGTTTTCTGGCGATTGCAGACCCAGGGATTCATCCAATTGGAATGGGATCTTTCACTTAAGTACGGCACAAAAATATCACCATCATTGACAAGAAACACATCCTTTTTATGGTGATATATCCCATTCCAATTATACCATCCATTATTTATTGTCATTATTGACAAGAATCACCATATATCACCATTTTATATCACCATATATCACCATATATCACCATATATCACCATAAACACACCATATTTATTGTCATTTTTACATACCTTATATCACCATTTTTAAATTTTATGGTCACAGATTTTTCATTTTTCCTCCCCCGAGCAGGGTAGCCAGATGGCTCTGGTAACGGTAAGCACACCATACGGCGATTCACTGAGATACCGGCGGTGATCGTAGCTTTATAATACCCTCTGGTTATGTCAAAATAGCTATTGAAAATGGCTATTGAAATAGTGGATTTTCCCATTAATAGCATGGTGATTTTCCATAGCTATGTTAAATTACCAGAGGGTAAATGAAGCTATATCCAAAAATGGATGATTTGGGGCTACCCCTATGAAAACGATTATTATAGAGATAATAAAAAAAAACCGCCACTGGTGTCTCTTTTGATTTTTTGATGAGATGATATATCCTATCAACTTTTGATTATATACTCATATGGCGGTTTCCATAAATGGAGGTATCCAAAAATGGTCGCTTTATAATGGAAATCCGAAAATAAAATGGATGATGGATACCACCATATATACTCCTAGAATTGGATGGAGGATTTGCGGGAAACAACTTGATTTACATACTGGAAACAATCAATAGTTCCTTGTCAAGTTTCACCAACATGTCCGCTGACTGTGTCAGTACATGTCCCCGAAGGGGCCGCACTAGGCCGTTCCTTCGTTCCTTTGCTTCCCATCATTTTCTTTGCGGACCAATGATGGTTTTGTTCAAACAGCGTGCAACTGCTTTGAGTTGACATTTTCAAGCTAAAAAAAAACGGAAGGATGTGATCGCCCTTTTGCACAAGTTGGATCCATGAGATATGGCGTGAACCACCCATCCTGTGGGGAAAACCGTGTGTCTTCTTTAGCACCTGGGTGAAGACACAGATCCTCCGAGAAGTGGATTCTAATGCCATTGAATTCCAACATATTGCTGAATAGAAAATGGCAAACTGTTAAACTAACTATAGCTTTTAGTAAACAACTAACTGGTACACTAACATAACTATAGATTGTAGACAAAATAGATGAACATGGGCCCATTTAGTTCGTTGATTTACCTATTGTTAAACCCGTGATCTTTCGCTATTTTTCAGTTTATCAGAGGGTATCCCCAGCATCCCAACATATTTTGCCAGGATGGAAGCTCAAAAAATGATCAACACTTGGGTTTTGGAAAATGTCCAGAGCCGAATTCCTACGCATTGAAAGGGGCTCAGAATACTGAATGTTCCTAAACATAATATATACTATATAATATTATATACTATATAATATATACTATATAGAATATAGTATATAATATACAATATATTATATTTAATATATAATATACAATATATAATATATAATCTATAATATATAATATAAAATATATAATGTAAAATATATGACATAAAATAATATAACAATATCATCCTCATTGAAATCATTCAGCCTAGTAGCAATGAGAGCAATGTCAGAGTTGGTCTTCAATACCTCAGATTTTAGCCATTCTTTGGCCTTGACCTTGCACTTCTTCATGGCTAATCCCACATGATCCATCAGGTTTCCGATGTAGCTACCCTCTGGTAATTTAACATAGCTATTGAAAATGGCCCATTTATAGAATATTTACCTATTAAACATGGTGATTTTCAATAGCCATGTTAAATTACCAAAGTCTATTTGATGTCAGTGAAGCAATGTCAACCACCCGGATTGATGCTTTCTTCCATCAAGATGGTAACATTGGGGATGCTGGATCCTACTGACAACATTATCCACCTTTTTTTTTTGTGGTTCAATCAGTTTAATCTCCTAATATTTCGGGTATTAACATCCACTGGCCTTCCCATTTTTCGAGACCTTTGAGACCTTTGAACGCCCGCGTGGTGGTTTCGAGGTGTTTCCGGCGACCAAAACTCCCTCACTTTTATCGGCCCAAGGAGATGCCGGCATCGCCCGGGGTGAACGAAGGACTGGCGAGACGACAAAGATCCGGGAGGAAACACCTGGTGTAACATGGTGCAACATTCAACTCATGTTAAGGGATAAAAGTATATATATATATAATGATATGCCCAGTATTATATCTCCATTTTAAAAGTATGACAATGTTCTTACCATAGTTTTTCGTTTTACATTATATCCATTGGTATTGTCATAGGGATATAATGAGGCATAGGGGCTATAATGGACCAAATAGCTGTATATAATCCCTGGCTCTGTTGGGTCACTTTGGGGCGAGGTTTTTTTCAGCATACGTGGCCATAAGTGAGTCGTAAGATGCCGTAAGTACGCTCATTATCGCTTAATATGGGGGATATCAGAGCAACCATAGATATCTGTAAGCAGGCCAATCAATCTGGTTGGTGGTTTCAACCCATCCCGAAAGTCTTGGCCAAGCATCATCATCATCATCATCATCATCTCAGAAATGCAACCAACAAACGCAATCAATAAAGGATAGGGATTTGCATAGGCTGGATATGGTTCAGCACTCTTGATGTGACACCAGGCTTTCGTCCAAGGAACATCCATAGATATATCACCTATAAACCACCAACACAAAACATCTATAAACATCTATAAACCATAGTTATAAATTGGTTATAAGCCCATCAACTCACCAACAAAAACCATAGTTATTGGACTCATGTGCGCCAACTTAGCTATCGAATGGGGGTACCAACTTGTGGAATCCCGTGGGATCGTTATGGAGCCAGTGGAGCTGTCGCATCATGGATTGCCAAGATTGCTGACATTTCAACATCGGTAACATCAAACAAAAAAACCTTAGGAGCCCTCACCTAACAAAAATAGAGAATTCAATCGAAAACAAATGCCGGTTTCAAGGTCCACATGCGACCCACCATTGGTCTGTTCCCTGGGCCCCTGGGCGCCTTCCTCCCACATTGAGGGTGGGGTCGTAAGACTGCGGATTGGGATCCGCTTGATAACCTTGGCATCAAACTTCGGCGAATCATCCGCTTCGTTGGCTGGTTGCTGGTGTGTTGAACAGAAAATACACAACGAAATTCCGTTGGGGATGATCTACGCAATCTGAATCATCTGAGATCAAATGAGTTCGCTATACCCAGATCTAATTGAGGACAAACCGATGCCCCATGTTATGTTTGTTGGTTTATCAGCCCTCCCTTAGGTGCAGACAAGACCGGCGAGGCGGACACCACTCAGGGAGACACATGAAGGGAGACAAGGCACAGACAAGACCGGCGAGGCAGACACCACCACTCGGGGAGACACATGAAGGGAGACAAATGAAGGGAGACAAGGCACAGACAAGACCGGCGAGGCGGACACCACCACTCAGGGAGACACATGAAGGGAGACAAGGCAATGAAGGGAGACACATGAAGGGAGACAAACGAAGGGAGACAAATGAAGGGAGACAAGGCACAGACAAGACCGGAGAGGCGGACACCACCACTCAGGGAGACACATGAAGGGAGACAAGGCAATGAAGGGAGATACATGAAGGGAGACACATGAAGGGAGACAAATGAAGGGAGACAAGGCACAGTTAAGACCGGCGAGGCGGACACCACCACTCAGGGAGACACATGAAGGGAGACAAGGCAATGAAGGGAGACACATGAAGGGAGACAAACGAAGGGAGACAAATGAAGGGAGACAAGGCACAGACAAGACCGGCGAGGCGGACACCACCACTCAGGGAGACACATGAAGGGAGACAAGGCACAGACAAGACCGGAGAGGCGGACATAACCCCTAACAGTAAACTGTTTGGGGAAAGATCATCCAGCCATGTTCCAAACCACCAACCAGTTACCCTCTGGTAATGATATGTAGCTATTGAAAATGGCCATAGAAATAGTGAATTTCCCATTGAAAATGGTGATTTTCCATAATGTTAGTTTACCAGAGGGTAACTATCATATTCTCATATTTTTTGCCATCCAAATGTTCCAAATAGTTCCAAACCACCAACCAGTTAAGTATTACACATCCATGATCTATCCCACCACCAGCCGGTCGCCGCCACGTGACCTACGACACTGACCTGCTCCGGGTCGATCCCCGCCTCCAGCAGTTGGCTGGAGACCACCCGTTGCACCGTGGCCTTGGCACTGCCGCGCGAGGTCGAAACCCGAGTTTCAGGGGGAAACCAGGGGATTTTCATGGGAAAAATCATGGTGAAAGGGTTTTTAAAGCATCAAATCTACTTTTCATGGAAAAATCATCGTTAGATGTGTTTTTTTGAAGCATCAAACATAGTTTTTCATGAATAAACAGATGGTGAGCGATATTTGTTGGACCACCAAGCATAGTTTTCATGGGAAAGTCAGAAAGTCTTCGTTTTTAAATAAACATCAAACATTGGAACATATGATTGAGCAGTAAATCAACACCAGTTGATTGGGATATAATGAAGGCAGTGGGAGAAGCAAACAGCAATGTGATATCTTTTGGTTGCATTTAATGCAGTTTTATGAGATTTCAATGGGGACACAATTGGGATACAACGGAGATTAAAAAAGGGCCTTCTTGGGATACAATGAATGTACAATAATGTACACTGGGGGCATCATGTTTCAAGAACCCTGGCTGATTAGTAGTTATCAAATGGGTTTTAATCATTGTTTATAGGGGTTAGTTTCAAAACCAAAGTCTTATCGGATTTTACTGGGATTCAATCCTGTTTGATAGCGATATCATGGATACACGTTTACTGGGATTATCTGGGATTCAATCCTCAGATAGCGATATCATGGATACACGATGGTTTTACATATGATTTTCTGGGGGTTACAGTACGGCAGTTGCGTCTCAGATATCACAGTGTGACCACTTTAAGTCCTGTATCACAGATAGGCGTTCCGTGGCGTCTAGGGCATGAGGCGATCCAAGTACAGCCGTCGCCATGGCATCTGAATCAATGAGCATCGTAAATCACCATGCGCGGTTTTTCCAGGGGAATATATTAATTATTGGAATCCTCATTAACCAGCCATTAATCCTTATAACTTGTAACAGAGGGTTTTCCAATAGGTTGTGACATGGATGCAAAGATTTGTCAGACTAGGCAATCGGCACGGAGGAAGCTAATCTGGTGAAGCCACAAATTCCACATACAGTAGTATTAAGATGACTTTTGATGCGTGTTTAGATAAAAATAAGGCTTCTTCTACTGCAGCACTACCCCCTCCAACCACCATAACCAGTACCAATGTTAGTAAAGCAATAGTAAACCACCCGTATGGATTGATGGTTGGAATCCCATCAAGATTCGGTGAATTTTGGGACCTGACAAACCTGTTCCCCATGAAAAACAAGGTGGGGCTCCAAATCGATAGCTAATTTGACGCACATAACTTGCAAACAACTATGCTTTATAGGTGATATATCTATACTTAATGGGCTTACAACCAAGTCATAACTTGCTTAACTATGGGTTTGGATGGTTTAAGCGGGAGATCACGAACGAGTTTTCATGGGTCTTTTTTAGACCAACAAACATGTCACTGGCGAGCCTCACCTTGGTATTTCCTCTAAAAATCATGAAAAGGGGCCCCAGTTCGGTAGCGTTCAGTTGGTGCAAATAACTATAATATCAATAGTGTATGATACTTATGATGATATTATATTATGATGATATTATAGTGTATGATACTTATGATAGTTATACAGTTAATAACTTAATGATACTTATGGATGGGGAAAGAAAAACCAAGAAACAGAACTGGGGGGCACCACCCTGCGCCACAACGGCGTGCGCTTTTTCGAGATCTGAACTTCCAAAAGTGGTCCGAATCCCTAGTGTTTTTAACATTTTGACTTCAAAATGTGCTTCGCGCCACAACGGCGTGCAATTTTTCGAGATCTGAACTTCCAAAAGTGGTCCGAACCCCTAGTGTTTTTAACATTTTGACTTCAAAATGTGCTTCGCGCCACAACGGCGTGCAATTTTTCGAGATCTGAACTTCCAAAAGTGGTCCGACAATGGTGTGTTTTGTACATTTTGACTTGCAAATGTGCTTCGCGCCACAACGGCGTGCAATTTTTCATCTCTCATCTGGCCAGCTGGCTCCGCACCCGCCGCTTTAGCGAGCCTACTTTTGGACCCTCCGGAGCCCCAAATCATTGGAAAAACACAGTGTTTCGCGACTTTCCTACCTTTTCTCGCATCTGCATCTTCTTTCTTCTTACTCTTTATCTTCTACTCTTCTTTCTTCTAATCTTTCTCTTCTCTCTGCCTCTTCCCTGCTCTGCTTTTCATCTGTCCATATTGTCGGAAGTTTGACTTCTAAACTTCCTTCGACCATATGAAATACGTTGTTCTCGGCTTTTCTCGGGGGCCTTATCAGAAATATAACGTGGAATCGTCCTCGTCCCACTCCCAAGTCTCGTTGTTTCCCTTCAGCGACCACCAGAGGCGGGGTCAACGTATCCTCAGAGCAGCTTCTCGACGCAGTGAGTACACTGCTAGCGAGCACGTGGACAACCGTACTCCGATTCTGCCGTCGACATGATGTTTCTGTCGGCGGCTTGTCTTGCAGTCTGAGGCCCTGCAGGCAATCCCAGCGATCGCCCTCTTCGGTCGGCCAGTCATCTTCCGAACACACCTACAGAAAACACAGGCTGCCATGAGAAAAGACGTTCAACCAACCTTGGCAAATTCAAACCCTTGGTGTTTGAGTCGTGGACGTCGGACCAAGCTTCTTCTGCAGCGTACGTCTCTGCCTCGCTGGCCGCCACCTCGAAGAAACCAGCGGTATCGTCCCTATTGCTCCGCCATTTGTCCATGCATGTCTTGTATTGATTTACTCTTCTTTCTTCTAATCTTTCTCTTCTCTCTGCCTCTTCCCTGCTCTGCTTTTCATCCGTCCATATTGTCGGAAGTTTGACTTCTAAACTTCCTTCGACCATATGAAATAGGTTGTTCTCGGCTTTTCTCGGGGGCCTTATCAGAAATATAACGTGGAATCATCCTCGTCCCACTCCCAAGTCTCGTTGTTTCCCTTCAGGGACCACCAGAGGCGGTTCGTGTGAGGGTCAATGTATCCTCAGAGCAGCTTCTCTACGCAGTGAGTACACTGCTAGCGAGCACGTGGACAACCGTACTCCGATTCCGCCGTCGGCATGATGTTTCTGTCGGCGGCTTGTCTTGCAGTCTGAGGCCCTGCAGGCAATCCCAGCGATCGCCCTCTTCGGTCGGCCAGTCATCTTCCGAACACACCTACAGAAAACACAGGCTGCCATGAGAAAAGACGTTCAACCAACCTTGGCAAATTCAAACCCTTGGTGTTTGAGTCGTGGACGTCGGACCAAGCTTCTTCTGCAGCGTACGTCTCTGCCTCGCTGGCCGCCACCTCGAAGAAACCAGCGGTATCGTCCCTATTGCTCCGCCATTTGTCCATGCATGTCTTGTATTGATTTACTCTTCTTTCTTCTAATCTTTCTCTTCTCTCTGCCTCTTCCCTGCTCTGCTTTTCATCTGTCCATATTGTCGGAAGTTTGACTTCTAAACTTCCTTCGACCATATGAAATACGTTGTTCTCGGCTTTTCTCGGGGGCCTTATCAGAAACATAACGTGGAATCATCCTCGTCCCACTCCCAAGTCTCGTTGTTTCCCTTCAGGGACCACCAGAGGCGGTTCGTGTGAGGGGCAATGTATCCTCAGAGCAGCTTCTCGACGCAGTGAGTACACTGCTAGCGAGCACGTGGACAACCGTACTCCGATTCCGCCGTCGGCATGATGTTTCTGTCGGCGGCTTGTCTTGCAGTCTGAGGCCCTGCAGGCAATCCCAGCGATCGCCCTCTTCGGTCGGCCAGTCATCTTCCGAACACACCTACAGAAAACACAGGCTGCCATGAGAAAAGACGTTCAACCAACCTTGGCAAATTCAAACCCTTGGTGTTTGAGTCGTGGACGTCGGACCAAGCTTCTTCTGCAGCGTACGTCTCTGCCTCGCTGGCCGCCACCTCGAAGAAACCAGCGGTATCGTCCCTATTGCTCCGCCATTTGTCCATGCATGTCTTGTATTGATTTACTCTTCTTTCTTCTAATCTTTCTCTTCTCTCTGCCTCTTCCCTGCTCTGCTTTTCATCCGTCCATATTGTCGGAAGTTTGACTTCTAAACTTCCTTCGACCATATGAAATAGGTTGTTCTCGGCTTTTCTCGGGGGCCTTATCAGAAATATAACGTGGAATCATCCTCGTCCCACTCCCAAGTCTCGTTGTTTCCCTTCAGGGACCACCAGAGGCGGTTCGTGTGAGGGTCAATGTATCCTCAGAGCAGCTTCTCTACGCAGTGAGTACACTGCTAGCGAGCACGTGGACAACCGTACTCCGATTCTGATGTTTCTGTCGGCGGCTTGTCTTGCAGTCTGAGGCCCTGCAGGCAATCCCAGCGATCGCCCTCTTCGGTCGGCCAGTCATCTTCCGAACACACCTACAGAAAACACGGGCTGCCATGAGAAAAGACGTTCAACCAACCTTGGGCAAATTCAAACCCTTGGTGTTTGAGTCGTGGACGTCGGACCAAGCTTCTTCTGCAGCGTACGTCTCTGCCTCGCTGGCCGCCACCTCGAAGAAACCAGCGGTATCGTCCCTATTGTTCCGCCATCTGTCCATGCATGTCTTGTATTGATTTACTCTTCTTTCTTCTGATCTTTCTCTTCTCTCTGCCTCTTCCCTGCTCAGCTTTTCATCTGTCCATATTGTCGGAAGTTTGGCTTCTAAACTTCCTTCGATCATCATTGTTTAAATTAACATTGCAAATTTTGCACATACTTTCACCAGTCAGATTGCCATTTTGGCGTTCAACTGTATATCAAAAGCTGAAGACTTCGGAGATTTTGGCATGGTTTCCCCAAAAACCTCCCAATCCTCCATCATTCACAGTGCTACTGTGACGTGTCTCGCCTGCTGAAACCCGCCGCACATAGCAGCGTCAGGCACAGCAGTCCAGGCAGTCCAGGTGTCCGGCAAATCTGGGTCGATACCTGGTGGATTCTGATGGATTCATAGGTTGGAGGGGGCCCCCGTTCGATAACGTTCAGGGTGGTGAACATAACTCCAAGAACTATGCTTTTTGTTGGTGATATATCTATAGTATTCATGGGCTTATAACCCAACTTGTAACTGGGGGGCCTCACATTGTAGGTTGTCTTAATGACAAGTGATAACCATCAAATGGCCACGAGAGAAACCTCTCATGGGAATCTACAAACTGTTTTTCAAGTCTAGTATCTTTTTGGTTGATGACTTACATTGCATTTTGTGTCTTAATGATAAACCGTCCTGGTTGACGACTTACTGGATAGTAATTTGACCATCAAATAGGGCTTTAACCAGCCAAAAGGGGAGATAATTGACAAATTATGGTCTGGTTGGTGGTATATCTACCCCTCTGAAAAATATGAAAGTCAGTTGGGATGATTCTTCCAAATATATGGGAAAAACATGTTCCAAACCACTAACCAGTGGTTGGTTGATGGTTGATGAGTTGTAGGGGAGGGTGATTCACTCTGGTTTGGGATTATCAACCGACCTGGGATGGGAAGCCCCGTTGCTCAAAGCTGCGAGGACACCCAGGGTGGTCGTTGATGCTGCGGCCATGTCAGGGCATAAGTCAATTTTGGATGCGGGTGAACTGATCAGCCAAAATGATGGGACACATAGATCCTGAAAACACCCGAAGAAAGATTTGGTACCCTCTGGTAATTTAACATAGCTATTGAACATGGCGATTTTTTATAGGTGATTTACCTGCTATAGATGGTGATTTTCCATAGCTATGTTAAATTACCAGAGGGTAATTGATATCATATTGGTGATGATTGAACTCAATGATTGAAGCCTCAAACATGTGGGGTTCACCTGCACGAATAGATGGGGAACTGAGCTACGACCTGATGGTTGCATGAATTACATGTAGTGCTAAACATGTAACTTCCGATCGACCCTGAGAATCACCCTGATCAGCTGCCTCCGTCGTTGCATCAGTGGAATCAGGGCCCCTGCACTTTACATCCAAACAATATCGGCAAATCTGCCGTGGATCTCATTTTGGGAGCACGAGAATACCGACCCACAATTTATCTATATAAATAGCTGGTAATTCTCATGGGGTTATATAATTGTATAAATATATATACATATTCTATCTATAATGTATATATATATATGTATGTATATATATATGTATGTATATATATATATATGTATGTATATATATATATATGTATGTATATATATATGTATATGTATGTATGTATATATATGTATATTATAACCCAGGTTTACCCCAAGTTTAGTTGGTAATTAGCACCCCCAAATTGGGGAAGGTCCAACTCTGGTCGGCCATCACACCGGGACGCCGATGGTCGGATGGGATCGTCGCTGTCCAGAAATGGCCTCCAGAGGAAACACAGAAACTCAGCTTTTCGTAACGAAAAACGTTGAAAGCCATGGAAAATCACAATTTTTAATGGGAAAATCAGCATTTCTAATGGGAAAATCATCATTTTTAATGGGAAAATCGCAATTTTCAATGCGAAAATCGCCGTTTTTAATGGGAAAATCAATGGGACAATCACAATTTTTAATGGGACAATCAACATTTCTAATGGGAAAATCACCATTTTCAAGTTCTAATGAGAAAATCACCATTTTTAATGGGAAAATCAATATTTTTAATGGGCAAATCACAATTTTTAATGGGACAATCGCAATTTTTAATGAAACATTGCCTGTTTGACCCAGCGATCAGCATTTTAGGAACTGAACAAACGATGTTTCACGTGCTTGAGCCCCAGAAAAAACATCGGATGGGAGCTGCTGGTCATGATTTCCCCAGAACATCGACCAACATCTGCTGTGGAGGACAACTCACCGGAATTCGATCATTTTCCGAACGGGAAACCATGAAAAACCCATGGGAAAATCCACATCTACGTAAACGTTTACCCAGGCTAATTCACAGTTTTCTATCTGTACTAAAAACGTTTCGGTTGCTGAAATGCCATCTTTTGTTGGTCAAACAGCAATGAATGATGCTTAAAAAGCAAGAATTTCGATGGGTTGGAGGTTTCCGAGGTTTCCGTTTCCTTGGGGTATCCCCAAATCATCCTAAATCATCCACACTTTGTATATTTTGTATGATCTTCCATCACCATCCAACTTATTTTTGGTTTTTCCATGGTTTTCCCCCAAGGCCATGATCCCGGGACCTCTCTTCCAGTTCCAATCCTCGCATGGCGCCGCTTCCATGGCATGTTACGATGGTTTTCCAACGGCGAGTTGCGGGATCTCCGGCCGCATCTTGTCGGATTGTCACGTGTGATCCTTAAAAAAAACACGCACAAAAAACACGTTTCCGTTTCATGGAAGTTCATTCGGACATTTTGAATTCATCACTTTGGATGGTGAAAAAACTAAACACAATAATTATATGCTGTTTAATCTTCAGTGTCAAGGTTGTGAGCAGTTGTGACCGGAAGCTTGTAGGTTTGATCCCCGCTGTTTTGGCAGCATTTTGAACTGCGCTTTCGCCATGGGTGTCGTAAAATCATGTAAAATCATCCAACAGGACAGGTGGATCTGAAAGTGGAGGATCTGCCTGTCGATTGTAGATCTGTAGGCAATCAAGATCTTCAGCCAGCCGCTGACTTTGCAGCGCACGCTGCCAACTTGAGAGTCATCCGATGACCGACGGCAACGGAGCAAGTCGAAGCCCTGAGCCACCGATGAGCCATGGTGATGATGGTGATGGACTGGTTTTGACCTTCAGCTCTTGGTTGTGGGAGACTTATCAAAGCAAACAAGTCAAACAACTTGAATGCACCGAAGCATGATGGATCTTGCAATCCTCACAACAATTGGCTAGCATAACCCCCTACAATCATCAACCAACCCACTTGTTGGGCTAGGCCGCCCATGGCAGTTCCTTAATCAACTCCTCCACGGCCCATTTTCTCCGTGTGTGCCGACAGGCGTTCGGAAGTCAAGTCCTGGCAGTATGCAGAATGTCAGTCCCAGACTTCAGCGGCTCAGTGGTTCCCATACCAGGACCATGTTTACTGCAATATAGGAATACCAATGATAATAATAACTGGTTGACTGGTTGGTGGTATACCTACCCCTCAAAAAAATATGAAAGTCGGTTGGGATGATTATTCCATTCCCAACTGAATGGAAAAAAATCTTCCAAACCAGCAACCAGATAATAAACATCGGAATGCCAGTTCACCAGCTGGAATCCCAGGATTCTGTGCCCACAATTCCAAAGCAGCAAGCGGTTTATTTACCGCAGGTGAACCATTGGTGATGCAAAAACGTGGCGGGCATATCAAACCCTCCAGAAAAATAACATATGGATTTTTTAAAATTCATCCTGTCAGAAGGCTTTGAAACTATAATCTATAGGTGAGTTCCCTGATTCCTGAACCGGCTCCTCACCAGCCCAGTATGTGGTGTGAAACCCTTTAAAGCTTTGCCATCGGAGATTCCTTCGGGGATCATCCCAATTCCAAAAAAACAATTTTAGATCCATTTTAGAATAGATTTTAGCTATTATAATTAAAAGTATAAAAACAGGTCGATTTTCCACCTCTTTTTTGTACCTTTGCCATTTTGGGATCCCTAAAAGTGACCTCCGTTCCCTCGTGACCAGGCGGCACTCGCGGCGCTCCTGGTGGCATAGTGAGCTAACTGCTGAGCCAGCTGAGGATCTCCATCCATAGCGGCTCCCAGCACCTGGACTGGAATGGACCATGGCTTGGGTGAGATTCGGAATGGATTTTTAAATGATGATTAGTGGTGACTAGTGGATTTTTTAATGGTGAATCATGGTTAGTCACCACAAATCATCACAAACCTCATCCTAATTTGTGATGGTTTGTAGTGATGATTAGTAATATTGTACACATGGACAAGTTACCCTCTGGTTATTTAACATAGCCATGGAAGCCATGGCCCATTTACAGATGATTTTCCCATAAAAGCCTCCATTTATTTCATTGATTTTCCATGGCTATGTTAAATAACCAGATGGTAAAATGGTCAAAATTAAAAATGCAGTCCAATGGTGATCATGGGCTAGTAATGGGCTAATAATGGTATGGAATGGATTGTTATGGGCTAGGATGGAATGGATTTGGAATGAGATAGTAATAATGGTGACTAATGATAGTGGTGACTAATGGTGAGTGATAATCATTAGTGATAATGATTAGTGATGGATAGTCACTAGTAGTGATAATGATTAGTGGTGACTAATGGTGAGAATAATGCTCAATAAAATGACAGTGAATAATAGTTAGTATAATGGTGAATAATGGTTAGGACTGTAATATGTTGGTTAGTAATGGGCTTGTAGAAATGGACACAAGGTTACACATGGCCACCCTTAGACACCCTGGGAAAGAAACCACACCTTGGCACATATCTGTTCAGCTGGTTATAGGTTCATAGATCTCCAAACAGCAGAATACCATAGAAGATCACGTTGTACTAAAGTGTCTATATATCCAGTTGGTTGACCCAGTTCATGAGTTGGTAGGTGAAATGTTTGGTGGTTAATATCCTCGAGACACATCCATATTACCTATCCCATTTGCTTATTTGATTGCTGGTTTTGACAAATATGACATGGGGATATAATGGGGATATCAACCAAAACTTGTTGGACTGTTCAGAATGATTATTACCCTCTGGTAAACTAGCGTTTAGCTATGGAAAATCACCATGTTTAATGGGCATTTTCAATAGCTACGTTAAATTACCAGAGGGTATATCAATTATATATATATATATTTATTTATACTAACTAAGTTTGGATTGTGGTTGAACCAGCCTATTTGCTAGTCACCTGTCCCTTTTCATGAAACCAATCAACAACAGGCATAGTAGTTATAGTATCACAGCTCACCAGCATGTGCAGTTGCGGATCATGTGCACAGCGCAGTGCCCATGTACCGGCTCTTGGGCACATAAGCCGCGCAGCGCACGGTTCCCCGACTCTTTGAAGTCACTGATAGTCACACTGCACTGCATGAGCGTGGCATGGGCCCTTGGATAGCTGGACTTCAGCCACTCCTCATACCACCGCGAAGCTTGTGTACAACCTTCGGACTTTTCCATTTCAAGGAGCGCGAAGCACAGCGGAGCGAAGGAGACCCGCGGCAACTCCACTTGCCCCTTGCCACCCTTCCCAGATTTCACTTTGCCCATGGAGATGATCAGATGGAGTAAGCCGATAATTTGGCAGATGTAGTTCTCAAACTTGATCTTGAAAGTGCTGTCCGCAGACAGAGCGAGAATGTGTCCTTCAGCCAATTTCTCCAGGACTTCCTGTTCCAGACGGCACATGCATCTGAACTATGGCATGACAATCCGCATTCTGCATTCCGATTACTCCTACTCTGAACTCGGGGATTTAGAAACCTTTGGACAAACATGCGCACCAGCAAAAAGCATCTATATTGCATACTATACTGTCCTGGTGACCTCTGCAAGCAAATGCTAAACGGAACTTGCCATCCTGGTTGTCATTCTGAATCCCGTGCCCCAGTACAAACAGCGAGTGGGCATCGAGGCTGCTGTCATACCCATGCGACTCACACCAAGCACGCAACGGCGCAGCCGTTTCGTTCTGCTCCTTCCAATGCAGGCTACTGATTCATGCTACATTTTTCGCTGTGGACCTCCCTCTATGAAAGCTATCGCGCCCACACTGCAGACACAACACAAACAACCAAGTGACGCTAGCGTGTATGACATCACCTTCTGGGATGCCATGTCCGAAACGATGACACACACGCACATCCACAATAAACTTGAAAGAGGATGGAACATTCAGATCCGTCCATCAGGTAACTACAGTTGTCATACACAAAGATCAGGCAGAAACGAAATCATCGTCATCCATCCCTGCAGCTGAGTTGTAATGTACCTCGATGAATTTCAGAATGATTCAGATTACCACAACCGTGCACCACAAGCAATGATTGCATCAACCAACACGGAAGCAACATGGATTGACATGATGCAAGATGAAAAGCCATGGGTCGGGATGGGGGTTCTTGGGCTGAGCCTCCACATATATTATATGCAGGTACAGGAAAGTGCGACCACAGTGCCTTCCGGCTGAATCCCACAGCTTCGTTGGCATGGGTAGGGGAACAGCTGCCATGCACCTGCATATCCCCTGCAGTAAAGGAAACCTTACATCTATACAGATGGTTCACACGAAATAGATGATAAGATTGAGGTGCTTGGTTTGTGGCAAGGTGCTGAGCAAGCTTGGAAGACTGATGTTGAAGGGACTGAACCAGCGGCGTGACAGAGTGCAGGAAAAGCAATTGAACCCCCCGGGCCGAAAATCACAGTCATCTGAAGGTGCCGTGCTGAGAACGTGCCTCTGGGCAAGGGGCATTCATGCGTTTCAGCGGCGGCGAGGAGAGTGGTGACACAGAGGAGAGGTTGAGACCAGCTTAACACAAATTCAACAGTTCAAAACTCAGACGCGTCCAGCTTCCAATGCAAGAGTCGTGATAAGGCTCAAAGCCAGAGATCGTCGATTCAACCCTTCGACGGCTGACATGGTCAACTGTTGAGTTAGTGCACAACTTGATCTCACCAGATCAACCAAAAGGGAGTGAGCACACCTGCATGGAAAGCATGTCCTGCTGCCTGGATTGTGCCACATGATACAAGTCATAAAGTTGTTTCACAGTAGTCAGTTTCCAGCCGCTCCAGTCAACAATGGCACTAAACAGAAACGAAAAGAAGATTGAAACCAGGCACAGCGGCAGGTTGTTCAACACATCGACGACACACAAGGGTGAAAAACCAGGAAAGCAGGCTGTCTATATCACTTTACTTAGACGAAGTACCATATTATAGTAATTACCTCGCGTCAGGGTTAATTCACGGATCAGACTATATACTTCATGGTTCGATTTCGTACATGAAAGGAGCCCAGCAGGAAAGCATCAGGATGAAATGTGCGTCTCTTCAGCCGCTTCACACAGACACACACGCACAGGAACCTGTCCGCCTGAGCAGACCAAGCACGCCGCATGCGTTTGAAACGCCTCTTGACACGGCTACATGCCTTTTCACCAGCGCAGCCAGCATCATCTGCAAACACTGTATAATTACCCTCTGGTTATTTAACATAGCCATGGAAAATGGCCCATTTATAGATGATTTTCCCATTAATACCTCCATTTATAAGGGATGTTCCATGGCTATGTTAAATAACCAGAGGGTATATGTTGTTTGGGGGAGTGGATATAATGCGATTAATACGGGTACATACGGGTATCATCTTTATTAGTCTCCCCGATTACTCTATGAGAAAAATGATCTTTCACTCCTTCCACTGTTTTTAACATATCCCAGAAGCGGTTTGAGTTTGAGGGAAATTCTGCAAGAATCCTCAATCAATCTAGGGATAAAAACATGGTTTCCGGTTCAGATTCTCTCATCGAAACCAACAAAATCTTTGTTGGCTCAAAACAAACCGTTTAGATGACAGCCCATCTAACTACAGCTATATAAATAAATATAATTACATATAAATAAATATAAATAAATATAAATAAATATAAATAAATATAAATAAATATAAATAAATATAAATAAATATAAATATATATATATGATTATATATATATACACATGATTATATATATATAAATAAACAAATAAATAAATAAATAAATAAATAATAAAAAATATATATACATATATCCACCATAGACCCAATCCTTAGCCTATTACAATCCATACCCCCAATCCATTGGCCTCGCGATCCTTCAGCACTTCCTGAGGCTACGCGTGGCAAACGCGAATCAATGTGGCTACCCTCCGTCAATGGCTTGGTGTTCTTGGGAAAATCCAGAGAAAACCGTGGGTTTTCCCAGCAAATATGGGGCTTTCCTGTAGCTTTTCCCTTACCCTCTGGTAAACAAACGTAACTATGGAACATCACCATTTTTAATGGGTAGATCAACCATTTCTATGGCCATTTTCCATAGCTATGTAAACGTTTACCAGAGGGTAATCATCCTTAATCAAATGACGGTAATTTTTCACTCTATGGTAATGGTTGGCCCGTCTTTCAGATGCCTTAACTCTGTAAAAAATGCGGATGTTTTTCATAGATATGTAACACATTTCACATTACCAGAGGGTGCATTTCATGGGTTATAACATCTGGTTGGTGTTTTTTCGCCACCCCTCTGAAAAATGATGGAGTGAAAGTCAGTTGAGATTATGAATTTCCCATATATTATGGAAAAATAAAAACCATGTTCCAGTCACCACCACCCAGATGGCCATGTTATAACCCGCAAAAAGTAACCACTGACAGTCCACGGTCCATCTAAGTCCATCGAAGTATCCTGAACACACTCTGTCCATATATGTCACATAGCTTTCGAAAACAAAACTGACTTAGAAAGCTAACAGGTATATTTTCATCGTAGAAAGCTAAGGGCAATTTTCATCAATTTTCCATAACTCTGGGCAAATAATAATAATTCACTAACATGAATTAATGCCATGAATGGGGATGATTTCCCTACAGAAAAAACCATGAATCCAGGCTTCGGGAGAACACCAACTGGTGAAACTGGGCTGACATCCTCCAACATCACCTTCAAACATCTTCAAACTATCTATTTGTATACATACAATATACATAGTAACCCCAAAAGATGCAAACCAGGTTTCTTTTGTCACCTTGATAAAAATCATATTTTACCACATTCTATCCTTTTGGGTTAGTGCTGTTCAACAAAAACTGCTATTTTCACGACATAGATTCAATCAAAACCAACTAACCATGTTGCTTGTGTGGGAAAAGAATCCTTACGGGGTCGGTGACGAATATCCTACCACAACTGCCTTTACCACACGGGTCGAGCATCTTCACTGGCGCACAGCACCACACGGGGGCATGTAGCAATCGCCAGAAGAACTAGTGACCTGACGATCTGGAGGTTGTCTACTTCCAAGGATTTAACTAGCCCAAATTGGAATTTGAGAAAACATAGGGACTTGAGCAATCACATATGATGTGGCTTGTTATTACAGCCAACACTGGAATTTGGGGTACAGTTCGGAACGGGGTGAAGTGGAGTAACCTGAGTATGTTGTCCCATTCCGATTCTAATAGACTTTACATTGCCAATCTTAGATACCCTGCAAAAAATTAATTTCTTTGCTGGTTAGTAGATACTCCCATTAATACCAAAAAACTAAAGGATTAAAGTACCCATGTAAGATTGACGTAGTAACAGAGTTTATATCCAGAATTCAATCAACATTCGAACCGGGCGAACCGGGTGAACCGTATGTGGGCTGAATCAACTGGATCAACCCAGGCAAAACGGAAGAGTTACTGCTTGGTTTCAATATGTTTCAATCTACTGGTAAAGTAGCGAAAATCACTAAAATCACCCTTTTCAATGGGTAAATCAACGAACTTTCTATGACCATTTTCAATAGCACACTGTTGACATAACCAGAGGGTACATATTAAACATCGGTGAATCGCCGTTATTGCTACTTAAGTCCTGCGGAAAAAAACCATCATTTTGGTGGGAACATCTCCATTTGGGTTTGTCGAATCATAGGGGTGACATAGCCCTAAAATCCAGCCTGATTCCATTTTTGCCAATCCCAATGTTCTATAGATATAAATTATGTGTATGTATATAATTATACGTATAGATAGAAACCATTTATCAATCTTTTCAATCCTTAGAGCCATTTCTAAAATCCCAATCTTATAATCATCAGATGATCCCTATCACACGCATCCCCCATCCCATCACACGCCATCCCCACGCCATCCAAACAAACCTCTCTCCGCGCAACTTGCGCGAGGCATAACGCAGGGCGCGGCCGTCCAGACGCAACAACTTCTCGAGCAACCGGGGATCATCCTTCATGGCCTCCGAGAGCGTTCAAAATCCATAGGAAGTTCCCATGGTCCCCTTGGAAAACCATAGGAAAACCAGGGGAAAAGCCATGGGAAAATGGTGATTTCATAGGAAAACGAGGGGAACACCCATGAATACTAGTTCGATATATCTAGCGTAAACATCCATAATCATAGTCACAAAAGGTTATGAAGCAACTTAGAAATGTTATTGAGGGCCTCGCCTTGGAATGGGGGACCAGATTTCGTTCGCCAAGTTTCTAAGTGAAATGGAAATTGATGCCAAATCAATGGGAATTTCAGGATCCAATACATGGGGGTACGTTAGTACCATATTTTTGACAATATTTTGTGGGGATATTCCCTGAAATTTAGGCCTAACACATAGGCCTTATATCTATCTCTATATATATACACATACATACACACATTACATATGGTAGGTACCTCCAATGTTTATCGGTTCCTGTTGCATGACATTGACATGGGGGAAAAACCTCGGTGAAAACGCCAGGAATGAATCGTGGGTCCAGTTGAAGGAAGACACCAGCTGTGCTGCATTGCATCATCAGAGCCCGTCGCCGTGTCGCCTGGCTCTAGTACCAGGTGGATGGGCCTGGGCCAGTGCGTTGGCGTTTGGTACGCCTCAGGTCGACCGGCGTCATGATCCGTCGTGTGCCGCTGGCCAAGACCTCCGGTGATGGCGTCAGTGGGGCCGTTGAGGCCGCTGCAACATCCGGTGGAGGATGATCGTCGCCATCATCAGCGGCTGCTGGGGGGTCGGCATCCTCCTTGGGAGGGCGCTCCAAAGAGCTGGGATAGGGTCGCAAAGGCGGCAGCCATGGCGCGATTATCCGGTGAGGTTCCGACTCGATCAGGATGAAGGGTTCGCATGAGACGCCTGTACTGCGTTTGTACATAGTCACTTTACTGAATAGTCCCAATCGCATCTGGTTCGACGTTGCACCCTTTTGTTGGAAGTGGGGTAGGGTCCAGTAACTGGGCATAGGCCAGCAACTTGCCTGGGGTGGGTTTTCATATTGATAAAGCCATGATGTTTGGAAGTTTTGAAAATAGGTTTTGGTGATGATGAACTAAAAGCTGTTGAAAAATCCGCCGTTTTTCATGGATTCAATTGCCCCAGCTATCGGGTGATTTAACCTGAAGACATTGGCATTGTGCTTACAAAATGAGGTTTTAGCAAAACCTGGGATCTGGCAGAAAAAAACATGATTTGGCCAATATAATCCTATCCCCCTAATAGATGGTCCCAACTATGTGTAATTCCCCTTCTAAACCATAGTTATTTGGGGGTGTTGAATATGAATGGGGGAAGGGGTAAAAATTTGATTGAACATGATTGAACGAAGACTTAGAACAAAATACATCCAACTTTAACCACCTTCCCAGGCAGTGCCATGGTCCGTCATGTGGGTCATCCATGAGAGCAAGGTTTTCACCCGTTATTTGAGGATACCCTTTCATGATGGTGATGGGGTGACTCTAGGCCAGCGGTACACTAAGAGTTTGCGACCTGGAAACTCAGCACGAACTACATGGGCATACATGGGCCATCTATACCGTATGGCGGTCGCTGCCTCGGGTGCGAACTGCAAGGCACAAACATCCTGGCTGAGCTAGGTGAACTGTCAGGGTGAACGGTGATTCATGGTGATAACTCTGGTTACAACTCTGATTAGAACTCCGGCTATATGTCTAGTTAGATGGGTGAACAGAAGCCAACAAGCCGTAAGAATCATAACAGGGCACCAAACAACGAAGAGACGAAACGGACACCTGGTTGGAGTTGACGATAGCTGACATAGATTTTTCGAAAATCCATTCGCGCAGTTATTTTCAACTTGTGGGCCATGCTGTTCATTCCATCTGAACTATGGGGTACCATCAGCCAAGGACAGGTTACTGAAACAAGCAGCCAGTGGGAACAGAATATCCCAGAATATAAGAGTACGAAGATAAGTGTTCTTCCCACAAGATAATGTGACTATTCCACACATATAACACTAATGCCAAGATAATGTACGTTATATGTTATTACAAGGCATTTTGGTGTAGTTCCCCGTATGCAGAAAACACAAAGTTACAAGCCTACCAGGGTGTGGTTGTGAGAATTCAACCAGACCTATGGTATAATAATCTAATGTGGTTCAAACAATAATAAACCATCCCCCAAACCAAATGGGTGGTTTATGGCATTGTTTTACCTACATTACCTGAAAAAAAAACATGTCCCATCGGATCAATTCCCCTTTGATTTCTAGAATTGGTTGAAAGGTCAAATTGAAACTGGACCCCGGACCGTATTTTTGAGGTTCACAACCGGACCGGTGTCCGGTGTATAGTATTTTACCTTAAAACCAATCCATTTTGCAGCTTTAATCCCCAGATCATGCAAGGTGATTCCGAAAAAACAAACAGCGTCTCTGATGTTTATAATCCTTTCCCCCGCATATCTTCAACACCCCTGCAGACAAAATGCTAGTTTAGTACTGGATCTATATAGGGAACACCCAGACCCCAACGAAAAATGATGAGCACAGTGGTAATCTGTTCGACTGGCTCACTGATTAGGAATCATTTTGATCATCCTTGTCCTTGGGTGATCTGGATCTTGGTTGTCCCGTCCTGGTCTTGAGATGAAAGTTGCCCTTGCATGGGACAGAAAAGATGCTGAAGTAGCCTCTAATGAGGTCAGGTCTTCAGCATGCCATGGAAGGATGTAAGTCCCGACACTTCTGATTCCACTTTCGTCATTTTCCCAGATAACTGGATATGCTCCTCACATTTGGTCATTCGCTGCTTCGTTTCCTCATCAACGGTTGTTTCGTCAGAGTTCGTCGGGATACTAAGTTTTGTCATCTTGCCGACCTTGGTATAATCACGGTTGTCAGGAAGTCCTTTCCGGTCCCGGGGCCATATCGTGGGTATTTCATATTGGGGAAAGTGATTGTAGCAGATTCTAGCGAGCCATTCAGCCAGCGTAATCACTAATTGCCATCCATTATACTGGCTAATCATACTGTAGATGGTGGCGAAATCCTGCACCAGTTGATAGATGGTAAACATCCCTGTATTTATAGGGTTGAAAAACCATCCCAAATTGGTGGTTTATGGGATTTCGCTACTATCAACCACAACATCCAACAATTGTTCCTGGGTATTAAACCACCTGGTTGGCGGTTTTAACCATCTTGAAAAATATGAAAGTCACTTGGGATGATGACATTCCCAATATATGGAAAGTCATAATCCATTCATGTTCCAAACCACCAAGCAGATATTCATACTGGGTGAATAGCTATCCCCATCATCAGTTTCTTCACCCAAAAAAACTCCAGGGATAGCTGACATAGCTTCCTGCAAGGTGGGGCAAGCCACGGCTAAAATGGTGCTTAATCTCACATTTTCACCATGAAAATCCAGCATTTTGGGGCATCCACCATTTTCAAAGACACCCATATTTATCTGGTTGGTGGTTTTTCGCCACCCCTCTGAAAAATGATGGTTCGTGAGTTCGTCAGTTGGGATGATGAAATTCCATTCCCAACTGAATGGAAAAATCATCCAGCCATGTTCCAAACCACCAACCAGTTATATATTTCCCATCTCACAAACTCTTGGAGCCACGCTGCCACCTCGCCTGCTCCATGGCTGCCTGCAATATCTCTGGACTCCGAAGCGGAAGAGGAAGCAGCTCCAACACCAGGCCATTCTGGAGCCGTGCTCGCCAGGGTGGTGACAGTGGTGACCCCCTATCTTGGAGAACCAGTCGAATGGAGGTGATTCAAGGAACGTCTTCACTGAAAACTATGATTCTTACATGTTTATTTCTTTTTGCCATGATCCTTTCAACAAGCCTCCCGCATTTTTTTGTAAGCCAACTTGAAGGCCTTTGGGGCATGATGTACCCCTACCAAGTAGGTCTGTAGAATCACTGTACGAAGTGCATCTTTTTCGACCACACTTTTGTTTGTTGGTTTGTACACCTGTCCAACCATAGATATATCCACCATAAATCCCAAGAGTTAATCTAGTCATTTCCACCACCTTAGCATACCTTAGCTAAGTATTTGGCACCACCTTGCAGATTCTTCGTGTGGCAGGACACTTCGCTGTTGCTTTGATCCTCCCATTTTCTCCGAAATCTCCCCATCTGGAAACAAAACATACATTTTTGAATGTTTTCTATTCACTATTCAAATCGCTTTCCAAATGGTGAACTAAAAACAGGTGATGCATAACTCCCAAATTTGCCGGGTTCATCGTCCACGTTTAGAAGTTAGCTATGACTTGGGCGTGCAGTTCCAACAATAGGTGGTTATATGAGCGTGGTTGTAGGGGTTATTTCCCAACTTGCGGGGTAGTTTCACCATGCATAAACCATCATTTTGATAGCTTAAAACAATTTTTGGGACTTACGATCACCAGACTTACGATCACCACAACCACGAACGAAACACATGGGATGATCCTTTAAGTAGAGAATCAACCATTTTCATCGACCATTTTCATCGGGAAATCAGGGATGTTCCACATCTTTCTGTCGGTTTACCCCACTTGGAGGATCATCTGAGGGATCGTAACTGTCAATGGATTGGTTTAAGGGAAAATCTGCAGGAAAGCCCCCTGAATTTCATGGGAAAATCTATGGTTTCCTGTAAAATTTCCCTTAAACCAATCCAATCAAACTGGTTTGCTCACCAAAATCACCCTGCTGATCGTAAGTCCTTTACATTCGTGGCTTATCCTATTTACACATGTGGCTACCAGACTAACCATAGTTACTATCCATTTTTCCCAAGTGGCTTACAACATGTTACAACTAGACTAACTAAGTATAGTTACTGATCCTTTAAGTAGAAAATCAACCATTTATATTTATACAGTAACCTAACTATAGTTACTATATAAAATATCGTTTCTATGATCCTTACAATAGTTACTTTAAGTAGAAAATCAAGCGTTTATAGTTAGTTTAAGTATAGTTACTAGTTTCTCCATGAACTGGGATAGTTCCAGTGGCTAACTAACTATAGTTACTACCAGGTGGTGCCCCCCCAGTTATAAGTTGGTTTATAATCCCACTAACTATAGATATATCACCTATAAACCATAGTTATTGGAGTTATTTGCACCAACTTAGCTATCAAACGGGGGCCCCACTTTGTAGGAAAATCAACCATTCATAATCCCATTAACTATAGATATATCACCTATAAACCATAGTTATTGGAGTTATTGGAGTGGCCCACATTGTATATATATATAAATATATAACATGGATTAAAATATGATTTTGATATATAACATGGCTAACTAACTATAGTTACTAGGAAAATCAACCATTCATACGTTCCTTGGGGAAATCCTGGTCCCTCAAGGCTCCCCATCCATCGCCTGACGCACCGCTTGGAGACACTGCTGGGCGCTGAGCTCATCCAGCCGCGAGTCCAAGGCCAGCTGTACCGCTTTCTTCGCGTCTAAAGCCTTTGGTGATACGAAAAGGGACAGGGAATTGCCGGGAAGGTAAAGGAAGATATAGATAGATAGATAGATAGATAGATAGATAGATAGATAGATAGATAGATAGATAGATAGATAGATATATAGATATCAAATGGGAATGGGATTTAAGGGGATTTAAGGGGAATTCAATGGGGTTTCATTGGAATTTAAGGGATTAGAATCCATTTGATGGAATTATAATGTGGTAAACCCAATGCCATAAAGCATCCCCAATAGAGGTTTTTTATTTTGTATATGTAATCACTATTTTCATCTATTTTCAATAGGCAAATCATTATGAATCATTGAGCTAAATGGGTCATGGCCTCCATATGTTAAATAACCAGATGGTAGATATGGCAAATCCATGAAACTCGCCAATATGTTAGCTTACTGGAGGACAATGACGGTTAGTGATGGTTTATGATGGCTAATGATGATTGGAAATTAGTTGTATGTATCAAATTTCCATCATAAGTTGAATACGGTTGAATTTATACTTATTGACCAAGTCAATTGTCAACGTCTCAGACTTCAGAGATTTTTGGGTGGTTAGATAATGTGTAAATGAATAAATAAATAGAAAAATAAATAAATAACTATGATATATATATATATATGTATGTATATTATGGGAAAAAGGCTCTTCTGAGGCTTTGGACTCCCCGAGTCAGGGTATAAGATAGTGTAAAAAACAGATGGCGCCAGATGGTTGAGCCTCATCCCAGACTATCCCAGACTGGTTGGTGTCTTGAATGATATATGAATGCCTGGTTGGTGGTTTTTCGCCACCCCTCTGAAAAATGATGGAGTTCGTCAGTTGGGATGATTATTCCCAATATATGGAACAATTAAACATGTTCCAAACCACCAACCGGAAGATCATGCGAAATCCCCCCTCTGGTAATCTAACTTGCCGTTTTAACCATGAAAGTCAGTTGGGATGATGACATTCCCAATATATGGAAAGTCATAAAATTCATGTTCCAAACCACCAACCAGTTATGACCCCTGTGGTTTTCCTGGCTACTTGCGAGCCTTATCAGCATTTTTTGTGTGAACAAATCACATGTGCTGTGCTGTATTCACTGGCATTCAACCACTCGAAAAATAATTGGTTTAGAGACTCATCAAACCTGGCTCTGCACCAATATTTCTGGGTTAACACCTGTTTCACGGGAGCCATTAATAGCACCCCTAATCCACAGTAGGTAGGTCCCTAGTTCTCAACCCGTCAACCAGGATATTTTCCATGATTCACTTGGACGTTTACCATATTATCCCATCAAATGAATTACAATCCCATTCGATTCCCATAAAGTACCATTAATTCCACAAAATCCCATGAAAATCCCATGACAATCCCTACAAAAAAGTCCAAGTATCAATGGCTGCTTCAACAAAAGCGTCATCATTCCACAGCTCGTGGGACGCCAGCGGCAGGACCGAGGTATCCTGCGATGCAAGAAATGCCGTGATTTTTTTCCGCGATGTGGTGAGTTTGCGGCGTACATAACAATGCGTTAGGGGTGCAAGCACACTCTCTATACATGTAATATACACACAATAGATAAACCTAAAGTAGACATGTTTATGTATGCAATGACGTAACATGAAATTGTACAGTAGACAGTGCAGAACAATACATACGTATATCTCTGTGAACAATTCTGTCAATTGATATAGTACAATGGCCTCACAACCCCCGAACAAGCCATTCAACATTGACAGAAGCCGTGGCTTGCTGCTCCTGGATATTCGTGACCCCTGTAGTCGCCTGTTTTGCTGGACGGCCGGTCAAAGACTGCTACCATCAGCTTGAGAACAATACAACAATCACAATCGATGCCTGCGATGATGCTATTGAAAAAGATTACATATGATGATGATGATGATGATCATGATGATGATGATGATTATTATTATTATGATGATGATGATATATAATGACAATAAACAATATGATTGCATTGCTCTAAAAATCCAATTTAATGTTGCTCATCAATGCCAATCATAATTTTCTTCAACCCAACCAATCTCACCCCAGACGAATGACGCTTTTACCATCTTTTACCGTCCTTCTTTGCTGCCGCCAGCACCACTTCGGCGTCCGATAGAAAGACCGACTCCGACAAGAGCGAAGGCTCCTGTGGGTTGCAGAAGTGGGTATACGATGGTTGGCAATGGGAAGTCCCATTTGAAACAGGATTGAATGAAGTTGAATGGTTGCTTGGTGGTTCACCCAGTTATAGCCCCACTTTAAAGTGGATTTACCTATACTATCCTATACTCAACTGGGGTAAACCACCAATTACTTGCAGGATTTTTGGAGGATGATCCCACTTTAACTAACAACTTGATGGGGATAGAACTTGACAACACATCAATGCACATGGGGATTGAAGCAATGATGATCTAATTGGTGGTATACCTGCCCCCCTGAACAATATGAGTTCGTCAGATTGGAGAAAATCATCCCAACTATTGGGGAAAATATAAGCCATGTTCCAAACCACCAACCAGTGATTTGTAACTGGTTAGTTATCCTGCTTAGAAAGTGCGCATTTCCTGGGGTTGTCCCATAACAAACTGACACATTTTGGCACTATGGCAATGGAGACTGACCAGCTCGTAACTGGGGTGGTCCTACAAGCAAAAGAATGGCTTTATAGAAGGTTATACATCAATCATACTACAAGTATAGATCTAATTTTAAATGGAATGATAACAATGGTGCTGAAACAGGTAGGATATTAAGAAACACCCTATCGACTCATGCTGGTGACAATGGGACATGGTAGCAGGAGGGAGAGAACTGAGTTTAAGTCTATACTTAGGTGCGTGGGGCCATCATGTGTCAAGACAGGGGTTAGATTGATTGATATTATATATATATACTCTGTATACATATATATACTCTGTATATATATATATATACTCTGTATATATATATACTCTGCATATATATATATATACTCTGTATATATATATACACTCTGTATAAATATATATATACACTCTGTATATATATATACTCTGTATATATATATATACTCTGTATATATATATACAGAGTGTGGATTTAAACTACTGGCCATCATGACCCCGCTGATGACTTACACACTTGGAAACTCCCCCAATTCAAAAACACCTGTCCACTTGGGAGAACTGTGCACCTCTCGTTCATGACCGGGCAAATATTCACTATGGATCCTACGAGTTCCTATGGATTTACCCTCCAATAGATTAATATAGATACACGGAACACCCATCATTTGTAGATTAATCCCATCCCCCTAATATTAAACACCTCCGAAATGGTCCCAATGGAATGTGGAAATTCCCCACAAAAAACCATGGTTTCGAATGGGGTATAAAAAAGATTAGGGGGATGATTTTCGTTGGGTCATGTGTTATCCATAGATCATCCAATAATGTCCTTTTTGTAAAAATAGAGGGGCCGGGAGCTGGTATACCATCTATCATCATAGAAACCTGTTGTTAAAGGGGTTTCTTCAAACCCCTCTATTAATCAACCTACCAATGGGAAAAGGACATCTGTTCATAGATCTACGTCATATCTTACTGGGCGGGCTTGGGCAAGTCATGCGCAACGTCACCCCTCCTGTGCCACTGCCAGAAGCGCAATACCTCGATCCGCTTTCAAATCCTGGGAAGCTGTGGAAAAATGCTGGAGCTTCTGGTGGTCTGCCAAAGGATTGGGTATCCTAAGGGATACTGTATCCCAGAATTTCACGTTTTCTGCACAACAAATATGGGTTAAAGGACATTAAAGGACCTTAAAAAACTTCCCATAAATTCCTTAATCAGTGGGACTCAGATCCTGTACAACGTGTCAACTGAAATGGTTGATCATATTTCTTGACACCTATCAGAAACAAAATGGTCGAATTAGGTGGGTATGGCTTTGAACTACTAGTTCGATGTCCTGGATGTCCAATGTTGGTCTGTCTCACCCGAAAATCCACCAAAGGCGTATTCTTTTTTTGGGGCAGGCTAACAGTTTCGAGAAGGGAATGATCATTATCCATTGTTATCCCATGGGATACCAGTCACTAATTGTCTTGCACATAACATATCCTGTACAATATATGAATATATCATTCCACGTATCCAATTATTGGTACTTTCATTATTTCCATATCCATTATTTGATCCTACCAAATGCGACCCCGACTTATTCGGATATGGTTTGAAATACCATCCCGCACATGATCAAGATCGTGAAGTGGGGTACATGGGTTTGCCCAACAATATGTACCTAAGTTCACTTCTTCTCCTCTTTTCCCATTCAAATCTTGGAGTATACTTCATTTTCAAACCAACCCCATATCATATTGTTGGTTACATATCACTTTATAGTCTTAGTCCACTATATCCCCCTACATCCCCATACCGTCACTCCATGCCAAACTTCAGTTAACTGGAATTCCTATTTCGTTCTTAAACTAAATCCCTATTTTAGGCATGAAAAATCCCACAATTACATACATTTACCATACCCAATCCTCGATACCATGGAATCATGAATATCAGCTGGTGGTACGATCATCAACATGCCAAAAGGCTTAACTTACACTTGGTCAAATCACCAGTTCAACAACTCACCATTTACCATACCCATATCCCCACCCAAAGCATTTTTTTCCGCACACCACTAAGCAATGTTAAATATTCTTTGTGGCTGGTCAAATCATGTTAAATCCAAAGTCTAAGGCGAATTAAATCATTAACTCTCTATTTTCTGACTCATAAATCCACACTTTGGCTGATTACATTCCAAGTTTTGATGGTTCAGTCACTTCCGATCATGGCGAATCCAAATTTCTAATGGATAAAAGTTAAATCAATAAATAAATTCCTTTCGCTTTGACTGGTTGGATCCAAAATTTTGATGATTAAGTAACTTCTAACGGTTACCTCCTACTATTTACAGGGTAAACTAACATAGATGTGGTAAACCAATGGTTTCCGTTGGGAAAATATGATCTCTGCTGGCTTTTCCACATTAGTTTATGAGGGTAAATGTTAAAAAACTCCACTTACCATCTGGTTATGACTAACATAGCCATGGAAAATCACCATGCTATTCATAGGTAAACCATCTATAAATGTGCCATTTTCCATGGCTATGTTAGTCATAACCAGAGGGTACCCCCAAATCCTCTCCCCACCTCCTCCAAATCCCTCCAGCTCTGCGCGTCGGTCGAAACGCGCTGCCGCGCGGAGGACCAGCGTGGATCCACACGCAGCAAACGCAGCAGGAGATGCGTGGCGTCCTAGCGGAGAGAAGGCCAGATTTTTTCGGAGAAAATGGCGCTTCTACCAGGAATTTGGGATTTTCACCAGCAAAAAACTCAAAACACCTGTTTTTTTTGATGGGGAAAATGATGACACCAATATAATTCATGACGGATGTGTTTAACCAAAACTGTGAGCAAAGTACTTTAACCAACTAAATATAGAGGTTTGAGATTATGGTTTGACCAGCGAAAATCATGATTTACTGTAAGTGAAATTAATACTGGTAACGAGGGGGAGGATGCCAATGGAATGGGGGGTTATCAATGAAAAAACATGATTTTGCCATCAACAAACATTTTTAAAAAATAAGTTTCGATAATCCGCAAAATCTGGGTGTGTCCAGAAATAAGAGATTAAACCAAACAAACATGGGGGATTTAACCATCAAACATGAGGATATTTCATGGGATATAACCGAATTGCAGTTTTTATATCAACTTAAAGTAATTGCAGCCTGCAGCAGTATGAGGATTGTCCCGAAATGCCGGTGTATTTGGGATATTTCATGGGCTACACAATCAGCAAGAAACACAGATTCACAGGTCTGATCGAAGGTGAACTGAACACCCAACAAAAACCATGGCCAAAATGCACCAAAAACAAAGGTTTCCTGCTGTTGAAAACCAAATCAGTCAGCTACTCCACGTCTGCCTTTTGAAATACCATTTTGGATATCCCCCATTTCAATAACTGTTTTTTTTTAAACCAATGCTAGCTGCATATCTCCCGAATCTTTCTTGGAATTTTACCTCACTTGATTGAATTTAACTCTAACCGAACAATTGTTTTGGTTCTATGACTATATGCTTCCCTTCCAAACCACAGTTGGGGCCGTCCTCAATTGATTAGCTACGAAAACATGATTGGTTGATTATGATTATGTCCCGAACATCTTTGTTGGGAGTTGGTAGATCTATTATGATCTATTTCCAGTTGGTGACCCATTCTCATTTGCATACATCCATGTTTGTCAAATGAAACAGTGATAGAGCCGCTACGTTCCAACATGGAACACAAACATGTCCTTTTCCCCTTGGAAAATAATCTTCCAGAACTGCTTCTTGGGTGTTCGATGTTGGAGTTGACTTGCAAGTTTCTGAAGCCAACACATCTTGTATGAAACAAATCTGATTGGTGGTTTCAACCCTCTGAAAAATATTACTCAAATGGGATTATTGTTCCCAAAATATGGAAACATAATCAAAATGTTCCAGTCACCACCAACCATAAATCTAGCCGGATAGCAAGAAATCCTCCATCAAAGTGTAAAAATCCAGCCAAAACATCATCCTCCCAGCGGCCCAGCGCATTTGAGCCCAGGCCTCGACCAGCAGGGAGGACAAGTGCTGTTCGTCTCGTAGCTCGGTCGCTTCACTCGGCAGCAACAGCCTGGCCGAGTCATGACTGGATTACCCTATGGATCCATGGCCACTGTCTCAAAGGTACCAAAAAGCCTCCAAATCATAGTAAATTATACCCCAAACACTTCCTAAGAAGGTACTTGGACCCATAGGCTTATACAACTTGATGAGTTTCCCTCTAGCAAATTAACACTTAGCTATGGAAAATCACCATGTTTAATTGGTAAATCAACTATATATATAAATGGTCATTTTCAATAGCAAACTGTTTTATTCCCAGGGCAATTGATATGGAGGTTTCCTAAAATAGGGGTACCCCAAATGGATGATTTACAATCGAAAATCCTACTAAACTGGATGATTTGGGGGTACCCCTATTTCAGGAAACTTCCATATCGTAATATATCATGCTTATTCGTCTCAATTTGTCAATTTGTTGATTTCGTGCTTTGCGTGGTATTAGGCATGATCTAAATTAGCTTTCCCAGAGCGTATTGTGACAATATACGCAATGGGTAGTACAATCCCCTATAATTTCCGGTAGTCATCAACCAACAGGGTTTTGAACACGGGTCATGTTTTTCTTCATATCCATACCTTGGAACATGTTCCCTTACGCCACATGTATCTAGCTGAATGAAGACAAGCGTGTCCCCCGTTCACATTAAATACCGTCATCTACAATTTCTTTCACTGAGACGAGACTTCTACTAAAGTCGCTTTGGTTTCCCTGCTTGGACACATTGGGCCACATGTTGCCGCGTCACAATATCAAAGCGCCGTGCCACAGCAGCAAAGAGCAGGACTCCTGTTCCAATAACAAACCCGGGTTTCGTTTGGGGCTGTTTTTGCTCGACCCTTAAGGGCGCGAGATGCGCCTCGATCGCCAAAAGCTGCGGTGAAATTGCGATTTTCGCAAGCAGCACCATCTTCGTGACCCAGCCATGTTTGTTCTCCACAAGCTCTGGGAAGTGATGAGTAGTACCGTAACCGCTGCCGTCCCCCTCGGAGGGCAAAACCTCCCCAAAGGCCACTGGAGATGCCGTAGAGCTGCCGTGATATTCAGCTCCTTTATGAAGTTGTAATGATCAGGCCAGATTATGGGTTTGTCCAAACAAGTTTTCCAAGAAAATCCATTGTTTATTGTTGTCGTCATCGTCATCATCATCATCCTCCTCATCATCATCATCATCCTCCTCCTCATCATCATCATCCTCCTCAAAATCCTCCTCCTCCTCCTCCTCCTCCTCCTCATCCCCCTCAACATCATCGTCCGCATCCTCATCCTCATCCTCATCCTCATCCTCATCCGCATCATCATCATCATCATCATCATCATCATCATCATCATCATCATCATCATCATCATCATCATCATCATCACCATCACCATCACCATCACCATCATCATGGTCATCATCATCATCATCATCCTCATCATCATCATCATCCTCCCCCTCATCATCCTCATCATCCTCATCATCCTCCTCCTCCTCATCGTCATGGTCATCATCATCGTCATCATCACCATCATCATCGCCCGCATCCTCATCCTCATCCCCATCCTCATCCTCATCCTCCTCCTCCTCCTCCTCATCATTATCATCATCATCATCATCACCATCATCATCATGGTCATCATCATGGTCGTCATCATGGTCATCATCATGGTCATCATCATGGTCATCATCATGGTCACCATGATGGTCATAATCATGGTCATCATCATCATCGTCATCATCATCATGGCCATCATCATCATCATCATCATGGTCATCATCATGGTCATCATCATGTCATCATCATGGTCATCACCATGGTCATCGTCATCATCATCCTCCTCCTCATCATCATCGTCCGGATCCTCATCATCATCCTCCTCCTCATCATCATCATCCTGGTCATCGTCATGGTCATCATCATGGTCATCATCATGGTCATCATCATGGTCATCATCATGGTCATCATCATGGTCATCATCATGGTCATCATCATGGTCATCATCATGGTCATCATCATCCTCATCCTCATCATCCTCATCATGTTTCCAGTTACACTACGGTAAATTCACATTGATGTGGACAATCTGACACCCCCCATTATCGGACCAACCGATGGTAAATATCAAACTAGCTGGTAGTTTTATTCCTCATTCGTACTGTATCTAGAGTTTTGACCGCTTTGATCCATACCGATACAAGGTGTTCCCCTATAGTTAGCAAAGTTAATTCACAACTGCGTTGACTAGGGCTATGGTGATTTAACTCTTAACGGAGGGCATTATACACCAACTTTTAGCCGACTAGGGGGCACAACTTTGTATATGCTTCAGGTCTAGCAAAACATCAGGACCCCCCTAATTTCCCTAGCAGGAAGAGAACACTCTACTTAGATCTATAATTAAGCCTCCATGTGTGCAGTTTCCAACTTCACAGCTGCGACTGGCAAACCTTGGATATTGATGTCGAAGCGATACCAATGACGACTGGATCTAATTGGTTGAGCCACCTATGCGAAAGTCAAGTTGGGTCATCACATTTCTAGGGTGGAACATACCCTCCGGTAAACCAACCATAGCTATTGAAAATGGTGATTTATAGTGGATTTTCCCATTGAAAATGGTGATGTTCCATAGCTATGTTAGTTTGCCAGAGGGTAACAAATTTGAAGCCATAAAAAGCATATCCAAGCAACAGATTTTCTTCCATATCCATAGTGTCAGGCTTTGATGGCCGAAAAAAGATGGCTATCAGATATCTTCCTGAGCTTGTGACTGCCCATGGCGATAGTGGGGGCCATCTAAATTTCTACCCTCCAGTAAACCAGCAGCTTGCTATGGAGATCCACCATGTTTCCTCTAAATCATCGACAAAGGGACCATTTTCCATAACCACGCTCAATTGCAAGAGGCTTCATGTTCAGCCTGGTTTCCGCAATCATTGGATTTCAAGGAACACTTATAGGACTCACCCCCATGTCTGTATGTGAAAACCATAGTTTCCGGGTAAGATTTTCACCGATCATTCCAATCACCAATGGAGCTCACCATGAGTGTTGAAAACCATGGTGAAAATCGTTTTTGCAGAGAACATTTGAGAACCAACGGGGATTTTAGTTATTTTATATACTCGCGTTGTTTCATCAAAAACAAATATATTTATGTGTTGTTGTGTTGTTAGACTACCAAAGTGATTTGAAAAGTCAATAGACCAACGTAAGCTCGGAGTAAACCACTGTGAAAAACCATATCTTTTTCAAGGGTCTTCCAACGCCCCTTTTCCCAGCATTTTTGGCCTCACTTCGTGACGAGATCCCAAGGTGTCTTTCAACTGACCGACCTGGGCTATGAAGGTGGCACACACTGGATAACTACCCTCTGGCAAACTAACACAACCATGGAGAATCACCAATTTTAATGGGAAAACTCACTATAAGTGGCAATTTTCAATAGCCATGTTAGTTTACCAGAGGGTATGATATATAGCAGTTGATAGTGAGAACACCTATGGAGCTTTCCTAAAATTGGGGGTACCTCTAAATCATCCATTTTGAACTTTCAAACCAATCATGGGGATCCCCCATTGATGGAAACCCCCATAGAGTGATAGTATAATCGCCAGTGATTAATGGGGGCTGCTATACATGCTGTCGCAGTTTCCTGGCAAGACTTTATCAGCCATATAAATTAATATGTTTAATTATGGGTCAAAACCCTGGTACCCAAACGGTACACAAAAATAGCTGGTTGATGGATGTCTATTCTCCCAAATATGGTAATAATAGGTTTTGACTCATCCCCATGTATCGTTGACATTCATCATATCACCATTTTCATTGTCAGTTTATCACCTATTAAGTCAATGACTGTGACGTATAGTTATATGTATACTGTATATATATAGGTATGTACATATGTATATAGCTTATGTATATACATGTAGAGCAATTCATTTGAGGTGGCACCGTTTTCACGGCCCAAATAGACAGGGCAACGCGTGGGCATGGTGTCCACATTGCAGCTTGTGCTACATCATCCATTGACTACCAGTGAAGACTCGAAGTTCAGAAGTGGTCACAAAGCTCAAAGATAAACCAGCTGATCTTGAACTGCAGAATTGTCTCCACCATAGCGATGGAGGCCCCATGAAACCACGGATCCATCTGACAGAATGGCAGCAAAGGCTCCATGGGAAGCCGCCAGTCGCTGCACGTTCTTGAGCTTCTCAGATATAACTGGCCCGATATAACTGCCGGCATTGGGATTTCCCCATGCAACCACAGATCCATCAGCCAGAATAGCAGCAAATGCCCTCTCTGTCGCCTGAATTTCTCGCACATTTGTCAGCTGATCTTGGACTGCGGAGCTGTTGCCACCATACTCAGAGTGACCCCATGTAACAATCGATCCATCTGGACGGATCGCAGCAAATGCCTTCTCTGAGGCCTGAATGTGCTTCACATTTTTTAGTTGATCTTTGACTGCAGAGCTGTCACCGCCAGAATCAGGGTGGCCCCAAGTAATAACTGATCCATCGGCAAGGATTGCCGCACATGCCATGTCTGTGGCCTGAATTTGCTTCACATTTTTCAGTTGATCTTTGACTGCAGAGCTGTCACCGCCAAAATCAGGATGGCCCCATGTAATAGCCGATCCATCTGAAAGGATTGCAGCAAAGGCAGTCTCTGTGGCCTGAATTTGCTTCACATTCTTCAGTTGATCTTGGACAGCAGAGGTGTCACCACCAATATCAGGGTTGCCCCATGTGACAATGGATCTATCTGCACGGATCGCAGCAAATGCACCCAAGGTGGCTTGAAGTTCTTCGACATTCTTCAGTTGATCGTCTACTGTGGAGCAGTCACCACCATTGCGAGGCATGCCCCAGGCAACAATCGTTCCATCAGCCTGGATCGCAGCAAATGAAGTAAATGTGGCCTGAATTTGTTGCGCATTTCTGAAGTGATCTTGGACCTCGGAGCTGTCACCGCCAGTATTGGGGTCGCCCCATGTCACCACCGATCCATTTGCAAGGATCGCAGCAAAAGCAGTCTTCGTGGCGTGAATGTGCTTCACATTTTTCAACCGATGTTGGACCGCGGAGCAGTCACCACCACAATTAGGGTTTCCCCATGCAACAACCGATCCGTCTGCCAGAATTGCTGCAAATGCCTCAAGCGTGTTCTGCACCTGTCGTATGTTGCGAAGTTGATCTTGGACTTCAAAGCAGTCACCACCAACCTGATGAGGACCCCAGGTGCTAATCCGACCACTGCCAGAGGCATACAACGCGAAAGCACGGCTAGTTGAGGCGATTTCTATTTGAAGCACGAGCGCAGTGAGGTAGTCACCCTGCTTTAAGCCGACTGTTTGCAGAGATTCCTCAGGATCCAGTAGCACACGGCCTTTTGGAGTGACAAGCCTGAGGAATCCTTGCTGGAAAGACTTTTGGGCAATAATCCTCAAGTCCCCTACTTTGGAGGACTCTGGAACTTGCAGGCTTCGACTTTGGCCACTCGGCAAAGAAATGTCTATTTGAATCATCTGAGCAAATCTTGGCCGCGATGTGCTTGGATCCCAGCAACCAAGTGGCAGTTCTAAGTTCTATATGGGATATACGCCAGTTATAGTGTATGAACCACTTAGTAATGGGGAGCACCCTTTGAGGGGTATGATTTTTCAGCAATATTTCTCAAAAGGTCCACTACAACAAGGTGCACAAGTCTGTGCATCTCAGGGAAGCAGCAAGGCTTTGTCTGAGAATAATTGCGCAAAATTCCTTGGAATGGTATCATGTCAATTATTGAAAGGGTGTGTATACACCATTTATCTATATATCTATATAACAATTTCATAATTTTCCCTGTGAAAAAATGCATCAGATTGATCTCCCATTGTCAAAGCCACGGCCGAAGCACCGGTAATCGGCCGAAGCACAGTCCAGTCCCTGGCTGCGGCGACGCTGTTGATGATATCGCCGGACAGACCTCCAGGGGAAGAAAAAACGAATGATTGGGTAATATCTAGGGATTTATTACAGCTATAGCTCTATAGCCGGTTATAACTGGCTTATTTCATGATATATATATAATTATATAACCAGCTAGTGATAGGAGTTATTTCATCCCATTTACAACTTTTTCTTGGGGCCATAAGTGTGATAATCCCAATGTATGGCTCCATTTCCAACCGGTAAACTTCCGCACCCAGTAAGGGATTTCATCTGAAATTCAACCCAACAGAATGTGTTGGAATGCCACTGTGGAAACAGGCTGGTCACGGCTTAAATGTGCTTATTACATAATTGGGTTTGGAAAGGGTACCCAAATTTCAGACACCCAAATGGTATTCAAGTGACCAAATGTATCCAAGTGTATCCAAATGTAGGGTTTTGACCAAAAAAGGAAAACGACACCTCAACACAAATTGCCGCCCAGAAAAAAGGATGCCACATACATTACCCTCTGGTAAACTAACGTAACTGTGGAAAATCACCATGCTATTAATGGGTAAATCCACTATTTCGACTGGGCCATGGCTTCAATAGCTTTTTGTTTGTTTAGCAGAGGGTAATAATATTTCATGGGAATATATTGAATACAATGGGATAATCAATAGGAATATAATGGGTAAATACAAATTTCCTGCATATTTCCAGGTTTCCCACTTTTCGATCTGTGCTATCTCCTGTCATGGGATCATCCACCCACTTCCCATCAGTTGCTGGTTCAAAATTCCCTGGATGAAAAGACACCAGGCATTTTTCATGGCGGATTTCAAGCAAATTCATGCATGGCAAGCGGAAATCGGATTTTTCAGATGGGATTTCATCAAAATTGAGCCGATGCCAGTTTACTTGTCATGAAAAAAAACGACTTCAAAAAATCGGCATATCATGCCCTCTTCAGAGAGATATGGCCAAAACACAGGGGCCGTGGGGTATGGTCACCCATCATTGGGGAGTCCTTTGACTTGGTCAACCCTAGGGATACATCCAAATTAGTAAGTGGTTCATAACTACTATAGGGTATATCCCACATATGACCGGGGGATAGTCTGATTACCACATGTTACTATTAATCACTCACTTACGGAGATGCTCATCGAATTACAAGGTGGTGCCCACTCCAGTTATCTTGTCTTTTTGGTTTATAAACCACCATTATATAGTTCGATATGGTATACCATATCATACCATATCATATCATATCATATCTACCAAAAAAATCCTAGTTCACCTACTTAGAACCCAACCAATTTAGCTTTCAAATCTGGAGCTCCACCTTGTAGTTTCTTAGTTCTTAAATTCCAAATCAATTAATGTCTGGATAAGTCTAAGATGTCCAAGGAATGTGTTACCAAACTACCCTCTGGTAAACAAATAATGGATTTACCCATTAATAGCATGGTGATTTCCCATGATTTTCCATAGTTATGTTAGTTTACCAGAGGGTAAATCTAACTCTCAGGTCATATCTCAGGTTCAACCCCTCTAGATGTCCCTATCCTTTTGTGAAAAATCCCATCGTTGCGCACCTTCCAGGGTCACCTTCAGGCCCAAGGCCAACGGCGGAGGTTCCTCCAGGGCCAGACCTGAGCCAAGAATAGATAGTTCCTATATATGACTGGGACATTATTAATATATATATATATGACATATAGATAGTACTATATAACTATAACAATGATAGGAACCTATAGTTACTAAAAATATATATACATAGGTTACTATCATTGTTATAGTTATATAGTCACTAGATGTCACTAGATCATATATAGTTACTATTACAGCTAGAATAGATCGATAGTGATCTATAATAGTGTAATATAGTGATCTATAGTTACTATACTTGTAATCTTCAATCATATATACTTACTATAGTTGTATATTGTAGTAAAACCCGTTGCTATAGCTACTATACGTAGTTACGGTAGTAATAGTTGCTGTGGTTGTAATAGATCAATAGTTATATATCTATAATTTTCGATAGATACTATAGTTGTAATCTAAAACTGAATACTGTAGACTATAGTTACTGTACTGTAGTTTGTGTAGAGAGATCCCTCGTTACTATGGTTGGTATACTTCTAGTTACTATAATTATAGTGAAAAACACACGACTGGGACCAATGAATCATGGGGATAGATTTATGAACGGGATAGGATTTTCCACTATGGAATGACAAGTTTTTGCAAAATGGGCTCCCCCACTTATTGGTTTAGACCTGTTCATAACATCTAATAACTCTAGCTATATTGTGTTCTACCCCCGAGTCAACCTTAGTGAAATTGGTCAGATTTTTCACAAACTTAGCTAAAAAGGGCCCAGCCATGTGGGTGTGTCTGAAAATGGAGGAATTCATCAATAAATGGTGATATCATGGGGACATGTTATTGGATATTCTATGGCATATATCATCAATGAACACCGTCCTGATGTCTGCATTGGTGATGGAGTTCGGCGCACTCGTCAGGAACTGGTAGTTGACGGCACCAGCGTCGTCATGATACTCTCTATGGAAAACCCCAAGTAGCCCCAGCGCCAAGTCCACGTCGGCCTGCTTCCTCACGTCGAACACCCCAATGAGTTCATCAGGCCTCAACGCACCACTGGCCTGGAAATCGACGACAACTGTCGGCATGAACCGTGCGTCAGCGCCGGCCCCAGCCGAACCTGCCACCATGGCCGTCCTTTCGGTGCACGGTGGCGCAGTTGCCCGCCCCGTGTCGCGAGCGTTCAAGTATGTCAGGCCGGGGGGGTGCTTGCCTCTCATGGAGCAGCAATCTTAGTGAAATTGGTCAAATTTTTCACAAACTTAGCTAAAAAGGGCCCAGCCATGTGGGTGTGCCTGAAAATGGAGGAATTCATCAATAAATGGTGATATCATGGGGGCATGTTATTGGATATTCTATGGCATATATCTATATCATGTCTATATCTATATATATATATGTATATATATATACACATATATATATACACACATATATATATATATAAAACCAACATTAATCAATATTAATCATCTTTTTTAAATCAACAACATGATACATTTGGGTTTGTTCTAAAATTGTGGTTTAACCACAAACTGGTTATCTTAACAGGGAGAACGATAATTGACCATTAGAGGGGCAAACAATTCCCAAACAAAACCCCCCTTCAACCACATTTTTTTTGCATGGTTGAAATAACAAAAACAACCTGGATAAGTAAGAATCTGCAAGACTTGAAATCAAAGTACCAACCTGTTGTTTTCTTGACCAAATAACACCAAACTTGTTGTGATGATTTTGTTTGCTTCCTTGACGTCGTTTTTTCTTTTTAACGAAGCCGGGATACAACCCGCGTTCTCGGCTCTGGACCCCCATCCATGCAAGGTGGTGCCCCAGTTCGATAGCCAAACCAATAACTAGGCTTGAGTAGTGTTAATTATGGTAGATATATCTATAGTTGCTAGGGTTTTTAGACAGACAAACATAATGTTTGGGTGCACCACCTCATGCTTTCCGGGGTTCTATTCTATCTATCCCAACTTTTTTCAGAGATCAGGGCTAGGGCTCCATTCAGTGCAACCCAGTTGTACTCGGGGGATCAAACATTTCCAATCAATTTCGTTACTTAACTAGACTTGAGAAGGGGTGACACGAAAGGTAGTTGTGTTACAGGGGACGCGGGGGATCACTCAGTGGGAAAGCCGACATGCGACCTAGCAAATCACCGCTTTGACAGAACGAAGGGAAAATTTCTGTCCAACTGAAGCATGGAGAAGCGCCGACGTTCCTTTGCTTCACCCGTTTGCTTGCAAAAGTTAAAGTGACGTGGCAAATGGATGTCGAAAAATCCCAATTGCAAGTCGAATGATGATGATGATATGATATGATGATGATGATGATGATGAGGATGAGGATGATGACGATGATGCTGATGATGAGACACTGCGAAGGGGCTGCTGCGTGAAGAGACGCACAATGCATGTGACGAGAGTTCACTTGAAGTTCACTTGGGGGGGGGCATGGAACTGGACATTCAGAGCAGAGCGGAGATATCTGGATCCGAAAAGAGAGCACCCCACGATGTCCATGGTTGCTCATCACTTAGTCCATTTAAATAGCCATTTGGAGGTATACATTGTCAGACGCATCGTGCGGGGGGAAAAAAAAACACGATCAGTGTTAGCACAAACTCCAATGTTTCTTTTTGCGGTGCCTATGGATGCTCGAACCTGTCACTTTCATCGCACCGTTGGGTACTTGGAAAATCGAAAAATCCGAATTGCAAGTCGAATGATGATGGTGATGAGGAGGAGGATGATGATGATGATGATGATGAGGATGATGACGATGATGCTGATGATGAGACACTGCGAAGGGGCTGCTGCGTGAAGAGACGCACAAGGCATGTGGCGAGAGTTCCCTTTGAGGGGGGGGGTGGGGGGGGTCCCTTTCTCCTGGTCGTTCAGGGATAAGGGGTCCAGCCCGCCCCTTTGCTTCGCAAAGTAAAACTCAAGGTAGCCCGCTAGGAGGCTACCTTTCGTGATAAATACTGTGTATGTATATATATATATACATATACATATACATATACATATATATATATATATACGTGAGTACAACAGTCTGGCGATTTTCCCGCCTTCTTGGGTTGTGAGGATACCAAGGACTGGATGACCCAAAGCTGACATATCTTGGGCCAGATACCTGGGGCGATGGTGCGGATTTCATGGGTGAACCACTGAAATCAAAGGGGTTTCACATGATGTCTCAAAGTAAAAAATACTCAAAAGTCAAGTAATTCAAGTAGGATCATGATCAGATCAATTTGAACATGGCTTAAAACCCCAATGAGGATTGTCCAAATGCTCCTCTATCAGGAACCTACTCTTTCGATGCTGGATCAGCTTAACTTTGGATGTTAGACGGTTTTAGGGAGCCATAAAAAAATACGACAGATTACTGGTAGTGTGGTGTTATGCCAATGATAAACATCCCCCAATTTGGGGTTACGGCCTTGGGCATACAACTCGTTGGTTGATGGGACGGTTCACGGCATTGGCTTCGCCAGGGTTTGCCATGATTTACCACATCAGAGTCCTCAAATAGTGGATGAACAAAGAGGAATCAATGGGAATAACAGCCATCACCTTCAGTCGAATGTCAACCCTGGATTAATAAACTCCGTTTACGGTTGTTTAATTAATTGGGGGGATACCATTTATATAAGTATCAGATGAAATGACCATTTGGGGAGTACCCCCCTAATGAAAATAAAGCATGGTTTATTAATCCGGGGTTGACATTATATCCAACCTGACATTATATCCAACCATACCAGCCGCACCATACCTGCAGATGATTTCTGTCTCACCGCTAGTCAAGTTGCAAGCAAGGACCATGCGCCCCTACAAGCGTGAAGCAGTGAAGACGCCTGTGGCCGGACGACAGCACATCCAGGGTTGGGAAAAGCCGTGAATCGATCACCATCTTTGGGGAGAGCCTTGGAAACCTTTCGGGGGTATAGAGGGTGACTCCAATGAACGCTGTAGCACATGCAACCATTGAGGCAAAACTCGGCCCAGAAGCCTGGTCACATGCAACGCGTTGTCGCTCAAAACAGTGATGTATTCCAAGGCATGTCTGTATGGCGCCGAGTACGGGGGGTCCACCTCCACTCCGTGTTGGCCCCAGGTGTTGGCCGTGTTGGCCCCCGTCTCCGTCTTGGCCTCCGTATTGTTGCCTCCGTGTTGTTCCACTCCAATGATCGCAGACACTCTCGACTGAGGACCACGACAACACTGCAGTCTTTGGGTACAAACGGGCTGTGCATGAACAAGATGAAGCCTACGAACCCGAATACCCACAAAGCAAACAAACCCCAACATCCAAGTGAAATTCACGTGAATATAGTTGAACAACTAGCTGTGTTCAGCGCAATC
>CAMXCT020000207.1:0-225000 GCA_947184155.2 Cladocopium goreaui | reverse complement strand
AAAACAATGAATGGGCCGAATGATGTCCAATTTGTCTGGATCGCCCGCAAGACTGAAATTCTGATGATGGATGATGGGACTTCATGACTTGATGTGAATTGAGACTTGACGTGGTTCAAACAAAATCTGCTTGGTGGTTGGCCTACCCCTCTGAAAAATGATGGAGTTCGTCAGATTGGAGAAAATCATCCCAACTATTGGGAAAAATGAAATCCAGCCATGTTCCAGTCACCACCAACCAGAAATTTAAAGCAAACAATTTTTCTTTGGCTGGTTACAGCAGGTTACAGTATCTTTCATTGCTAAAAGGCCCACATTCCAAACCATCCCCAATGGCCAAAAGATATCCTTCGTTGGTGCTTCAAATTGTTGGCACGGTAGAATGAATCCTGAAGTTCTTTCTTCACAATTTTGAACTAGAACATTTAAAAACAGCTCATCGCATGTCAGCAAATCTAGTTGAATGTAAACCTATTTCTATCTTTTCCTTATCGAAGGAAGTTTAGAAGTCAAACTTCCGACAATATGGACAGATGAAAAGCAGAGCAGGGAAGAGGCAGAGAGAAGAGAAAGATTAGAAAAAGAAGAGTAGAAGAGAAAGAGTAAGACGAAAGAAGATGCAGATGCGTGAAAAGGTAGGAAAGTCGCGAAACACTGTGTTTTTCCAATGATTTGGGGCTCCGGAGGGTCGAAAAGTAGGCTCGCTAAAGCGGCGGGTGCGGAGACAGCTGGCCAGATGAGAGATGAAAAATTGCACGCCGTTGTGGCGCGAAGCACATTTGCAAGTCAAAATGTACAAAACACGTCAGCCTCGGACCACTTTTGGAAGTTGCGATGTCGAAAAAGTGCACGCCGTTGTGGCGTGAAGCACATTTCCAAGTCAAAATGTACAAAACACGTCAGCCTCGGACCACTTTTGGAAGTTCAGATGTCGAAAAAGTGCACGCCGTTGTGGCGCGAAGCACATTTCCAAGTCAAAATGTACAAAACACACCATTCTTGGACCACTTTTGGAAGTTGAGATGTCGAAAAAGTGCACGCCGTTGTGGCGCGAAGCGCATGTCGAAGTCAAAATGTACAAAGCACACCATGGTCGGACCACTTTTGGAAGTTGAGATGTCGAAAAAGTGCACGCCGTTGTGGCGCGAAGCACATTTTCAAGTTAAAATGCGCAAAACACACCATGGTCGGACGACTTTTGGAAGTTGAGATGTCGAAAAGGTGCACGCCGTTGTGGCGCGAAGCACATTTCGATGTGAAAATGCAGAAAACACCTCAGTGTCGGACCACTTTTGGAAGTTGCGATGTCGAAAAGGTGCACGCCGTTGTGGCGCGAAGCACATTTCGATGTGAAAATGCAGAAAACACCTCAGTGCCGGACCACTTTTGGAAGTTGCGATGTCGAAAAAGTGCACGCCGTTGTGGCACGACGCACATTTCGAAGTGAAAATGTTCAAAACACTAGGGGTTCGGACCACTTTTGAAGGTTCAGATGTTGCTTCGCATGGCAGGCGCAAGGGATTGTGCACCTTGTCAAAAGTGAGGAAAAACGTGAGGGCTTTGTAGCATTTTCAACGACAACGACCACTACACCACACTACACTCCAATACATTAGATTACACTACAGCTACAACTACAACTTCACCTTCACTACATTTTACTACATTACACACCACTACACTACACTGCACTCAATTAACTCAATTACACTACACTACACTACATTAATTACACTACACTACACTCCACTACACTACATTACACTACCCTACCTTCCACTACACTTCACTACATTACACTACACTACACTCCACAACACTACAACTACAACTACACAACTACACAGCTGCACTCCACTACACTCCGCTACACTAAATTACACTACACTACACTACATTACACTACACTCCACTGGACTACACTACACGACCTTCCACTACACTTCACTACATTACACTACACTACACTCCACTGCACTACAACTACAGCTACAACTACATCTAGACTCCACTACACTCCACTACACTAAATTGCACTACACTACTACATACATTACACTACGTTACACTACATTCCACTACACTCCACTACACTACACACTACGTTACACTACACTACATTACACTGAATGACACTGCACCACAGATAGACAGGTAGACAGATAGACAGATAGGTAGATAGATAGATGGATAGATGGATAGATAGATGGCTAGACAGATAGACAGATAGACAGATAGACAGATAGACAGATAGACAGATAGACAGATAGACAGATAGACAGATAGACAGATAGATAGATAGATCGATCGATCGATCGATAGATAGATAGATAGATAGATAGATAGTGTGATAGATAGAAAGACAGACAGATAGATAGGTAGACAGATAGATCAGTAGGATTCAGTAGGTAGGTAGGTAGGTAGATAATCAGAGAAAGATAGAGAAACAGAGAGAAAAAGACAGAAAGAGAGGAGACCTCAAGCACCTTTCAGTCCATCAGTGGCTTCGCTCTGCCATCCCTGATTCACAACAACCAACCTCTCCTATAGGTTTCCTATTTTTGAAACTTCCGCCACCGCCTTGTGCGGTACTACTGGTATACCTTCTCTCTCTTGAACATTGTCAGACATAACTAGATAAAAATCAAATTAACTGACTGAAGGTTTCTATCTAAAGAAAGGGACAAATCGAGTGACCCCATTCTCTAGGGGAAATGGCAATGGGGAGTCCAACCAAGGTTATGTCGGACATGATGACAAAAAATCATGTTCGTTCCAAGTGCAATCCGCACGCCGCAAACATTAGTGGAAACAGGTTGTGAATACTTAAAAGTGGCGCGAACATGTGGTGTTTTAGACATATACTTCGCGCCAACATCTCAACTTCCAAAAGTGGTTGGTGGTTTCAACCCCTCTGAAAAATATTAGTCAGTTGGGATGATTATTCCCAATATATGGAAAAATAAAATTCATGTTCCAAACCGCCAACCAGAAAAGTGGTCTAGAATGCTTCTTCGGGCATACGCGCAGTGCGTCTGCGAAATCCCATCTGAAGCAATTCCAGCCACGCTTCCTGGCCCTTGTTCTGAATAACCTTTTCCTGCTGATGCAAATGACGTAGCCGTAGCGGTATTGTTTATGGTATGGGGCATCTTCTTTGCTTTGAAAGTATTTTCATGATCAGCCGGCCAGCAATGCCTTAGTTCAAGTAAATGCAAATAAATCTATGTAACAAAATAACAATGATAAACAAATATAAATAAATAATATAGATAATAATGAAATTATAATGATAATATAATAATAAGTAAAGAAATAGAAAAATGAAAAATACCAATAGTAAAAAAATGGTAATAATCGTGGTAAAAATGGCAATAACAGTAAACAAATATTAGCAATAACAATAATAATAACAACCAAATGAAATAAATATACAATACTAAAAGGTTAAAAAACAAACCGATAAAAATCTGATAAATATAGTAAGATTTATGATTCATGCAGGCCAAATACCTCCAAATTTTTGTGCGCGAACATCGTCGAGCGAAAGCCAGTCATGGCGCTGCATCCAATGCCCAATCCATATGCGCAGTGACAAAGTCTTCCCAAGACTTCCGATAGCGCCTTTCGGGTCCTCTGGATCATATGATCCAGAGCCCGGAAGGCCACCGCTTGTCCGGCCACCAAAGCCGAGCTGTCCGGTCACCAAAAGATTAGGATGAGCAGGGTGGGCAATGTCAAGCTTGACTTGACCACCTGCACAGGTGCTGTGAGACGGTGCTTCGGCTCAGGTACGACTGCGCGAACGAAGGATTTGAGGTCACTGTTGGTTTCTTTGTCTTTTCGTGTTGTCCCCGTGCTGTCGGGTGTTTTGTCAGTTTCTTTTCCTTCACTTTCTTCATTCTTTTCTCTGTTTTCCTTTCTCTTTTCTCTTTGTTTTTTCTTGTTGTCTTTTACTGTTCTTGTCCTTTCCTTTCTTCCTTTTCTGTTTTCCTTTTCCCGACTTTGGTTGTCTACTTTGGCTGAAGTCGGTGGTTTGTTGGTGTTTAACGTGGTTATCCGACCACCACAACCGGTTCTCTCTCTTTTTTGTCTTTCCTTTGCGTTTTCTTTTCTTTCTGTTGTTTTTTTTGAAATTTCTTTTCGTGTTTTTCTGTCTTTAATATTTCCTTTCTTTTGTTTTTCTTTTGTATTTCTTTTTTTTGGTTTTCTTTCTTTTGTTCTTTCCTTTCTTTCCTTTGCTTGTTTCTTTTTTTTCCTTCCTCTTCTTTCTCTATTTCTTATGGTTGTCTTTTTTTGTTTGTTCCTCTGTCATCTTATTTCTTTTCCTTGTTTCTATGTTTCTCTTTCTTTTTGGTTTCTTCTTTTGTTTCTTTAAGCGTCTCTTTTCCATGTCTTTTGTTTTTTTGTTTCTTTTCTCCACTTTTCGTTACTGCCCTTTGCTTGCATTACTTTTTTTTAAAATACTGAATTTGCTTCATGTCTTGTGCTTTGCTTCACATTTTGCTGCCTTGCTTCTCTTTCCATGAATGGAGGCACCCCAAAATGGATGGTTTATAAACGAAAAGCCTACTAAAATGGATGATTTAGGGCTACCACCATTTATGGAAACCTCCATGTTTGATTGGCTGATTACTGCGGTGAAATTTCACTGATGATTATTGATGATCACCTAACAGCTTTAAATTGATGAGCGGATCACCTTTTCTTCCCATCCAACAAGGAGTTGGACACATGCCAAATTTTGATTGTCAGATCCCACTTCTTAGTTGTTTCAATCCAGAATGACCTGTATTTTCGTTGTGAACTCCGTCATTTTGCGAATGAAATCCCAATTCCGAAAGGTTGCTGCTAAGCAGCAGCAAATCTACGTGCATGGCTAAAGCTGGGCCCATGTTCATCCAGGTAGGATATATATAAATCTTGAGTTCCTATTCAATATACCCTCTGGTAATTTAACATAGCTATTGAAAATGGCCCATAGAAATAGTTGATGTACCCATTGAAAATGGTGATTTTCCACATGCATTACCCTCTGGTAAACGTTTACATAGCTATGGAAAATCACCTTTTATAGCTGGGTAAATCAACTATTTCGATTGGGCCATGGCTTCAAGTTCGCAAACTGTTAACGTTTACCAGGCCGGGTATATTCCCTCAAGCTTTTTTCAATTTTCATACTCCATGAACCAACTCCATGGATCCAGATTAATGGTACAAACCTGTGTTTGGTGCTTGTTCATCCTACGAAATACTCCATGGTTCCATTCTCAATGTTAGTTGGTTTACATTACTGGTTAGTGGTACAATAACCATCTTGAAAAATGATGGAGTGAAAGTCAATGGGTTTCGACTGACATCCTATATATGAAATGGAAAATAAAAAATGTTTGAACCCACCAACCGGATTATGTTTACATCTGGTTGGTGGTTGGTTTCAACCTACCCCTCTGAAAAATGATGGAGTTTGTCAATTGGGATGATGACATTCCCAACTGAATGGAAAAATAAAACATGTTCCAAACCACCAGCCAGACATTGGTTTACCCATTGGTTTCGGCCTCAATCCATATCAATCCCATTTGGATAAGAAAAAACCATCCCCCCAAATCACCATTAAATGGATGGTATAAACCATCCCCAAGTGGTAGGTTTATGGCAGGTTTCCCACATTCAACCCAAGATAACATGCGAAAAAAAAACAAGTTGATGAGTTATATCCCCATAATATCGCCATCAACACATGATATTTAATATACGGAACCATGATAAAAACCCAAAAAAGATCATACCCTCAACTAAAACCTAGGGACCCTGGACCCTGGATCTATCATTATAGACCCTAAAGATGGGGTCACTGAAAGTCCTACAATTTGAGTCCCTGTGCAGTTGAGTGCATGAAAGGTCCAGCCGTTTCCACAGGATGGGCCCCCCAGTGATGTTTGTTGGTTTATAAACAATGAAATAATCCCCATTAACTATAGTTATATCTACCATAAACCATTGTTAAGCCACTTATAAACCAACTGAACGCTATCGACTGGGGGCCCCATCCTGCAGCTCCACTCAGCCATCCTTTTTTCGGTGCCTCCTTCAGCGGCACATGTCCAGGTACCACGGCCACCACGGTAACCGCTGGCACCGCTTGGCTCAGTTCCTGTGCGGATGGAAAGCGCTCCATCGACGGATAACCCCTGGGGATATCCCACATATACTGAGGTACCTATAATATCTGGTTGGTGGTTTTAACCATCTTGAAAAATATTAGTCGATGGGCCATCGTCGATGGGAAGGATGACATCCCATATATGAAATGGAAAATAAAACATGTTCCAAACCACCAACCAGATATGCTTTGATAAATATTTGATATCCACTTGTGAGTGGAACTGCGCTCCCAGGTCAAATCTACACATGTGGTGATTTTACACCATTTTACTGGCAAAAGGTTTGGGTGATTGGTCCCAAGTTAGGATTCCACCAAAGTTAGGATTACGTCAATGTAAATCACAAAAAAACATTGTGACTTAAGCTGGTTCCACCAAGGATCGGCGAACAGCACAACAACACACATGACTTTACCCCCAAGAAACATGCTTTTATCATGTTATCATGAGATAGAACATGTTCTTTTTCTCAATTGTGACTAAACAACCGGGAAAAATGGGGCCGCATGATGATGATGATGATGATGAACAACGACCGGTAGGTGAAGACCGAAGAATCCATTGGCTCACGCGATCTGGTTGGTTCATGAGGCCTCCGAGTTTGTAGCTTATACTCCTCTGCTTGGTGGTTGACCTACCCCTCTGAAAAATGATGGAGTGAGTTCGTCAGATTGGAGAAAATCATCCCAAATATATAGGGGAAAATATAAAAACCACCAACCAGCTCCTCTTTAAAGCCAAGTGGTTCGTTTTACCCCGCGAAACCGGAGAGATTTCATCAAAAATCTCCCGGAGAGAAAGGATTCACACTTTCGACCAGGGGAAATGGGATCACGAAACAAAAACAACTAAATCAACATGGTAAGTTAACAGTTTGCTATTGAAAATGGCAATCTATAGTGGATTTTCCATTAATAGCATGGTGATTTTCCATAGTTATGTTAGTTTACCAGAGGGTAAATCAACATGAATCAACATGAATCAACATGAATCGGTCGCAGCGCCCCAGCGCCTCAAAGAAGGCCAACAAACGCTGAGACGCCTGGAGATCGATGCTTTGATGGTTATCCAGCTGGCTTTTTATGGGACTTTAAATGGGACTTTAATGGGATTTAAATGGGTTTTCATGGGTCTTTAATATATTTTAATGGGATTTCATTGGGATTTATATAAAATGGGATTTATGATTAAAAAAACCATCAACAATTGGGTGATCTTTTTTGTGGATGATTTTTCCAAACCAACAGAAAATGGACAGCAGGATGGACATCATCGGTCGGTATCCAAAAGCGTTCATAGATAACAGTTTAACACCCCCATGGTCTGATTGTTCCTATGTGGATTCAACCTACTAAAGCATGGCTTTAATGGGTAAAATACCATGTTCAATATATGAGGGGGAAGGATTTCACTTCAGCGTAGTCTTTCAACTGAACAAGTTCTAGGAATCTTTCAGTTGAACAAGTTGAAGAAGTGTTCATTTCAGTCTCTTGAAACAAAACCCAGACAAATACACTAGAACATGACATGGTAGCTTGCATCCAAAAAGCCCCTGTATACCAGTTTAATTTAGTTTATAGTTTACATACATCTTTTAACTTGTACAGCCTTTTGACCAATTGTAGGTCTCAAATTTGTCGGCTGTACGTGCTGTAGTGTTCCAGAAAACAGCCACAGTCGAAGGTTGTCGGAATCGTTTTTTCTTCCAGATGTGCTGCTCGGTTGGTGCACAAGCTTTCGAAAAATCTATAACTGGTTGGTGGTTGAGCCACCCTACCCCTCGAAAAAATGATGGAGTTCGTCAGTTGGGATGATGAAATTCCCAATATATGGTCCAAAAAAATGTTCCAAAGCACCAACCAGATAAGTCAGTCTGAGTCATCTTGCATCAACATTCTAACGCCTGACCACACATGAACCAGCAAATCGTCCAAAGGACTGACTGGAACTGACTGATTCTCTTCTTGTTTGTCCAGTTTCCAAACCATACAAACTCCTACAGGATGGGGCCCCCAGTCGATAGCGTTCAGTTGGTTTATAAGTGGCTTAACAATGGTTTATGGTAGATATAACTATAGTTAATGGGGACTACAATGGTTTATAAACCAACTTATAACTGGGGGGCCCCATCCTGTACAGTACTCAATGATATAAACATGCAATGGGATCAACCACCAACCAGATCTAAATGCTTGGGAACATCTTGGAACTTCAGAAAGAATTGAGGATTCACCAAGAATCGGAATTTATACGGCCAAAATGTGATGTTCACCAATCAAACATGTGGAATCAACATACATATAATATTATATTTATATACATAATATATTGATGGTACTTGCTAAATGAGCGTAGAAATCCGTAGCTATGACAAAGTCACAGAATGAGGGCACTTCGTCCCAAGGGTGTGAAGCAAGTACGAACTTCAATGCCGCCCCTCTGAAAAATATGAGTCAGTTGGGATGATGACATTCCCAACTGAATGGAAAGTCATAATCCATTCATGTTCCAGTCACCACCAAGCATTTAGAATCATTTAGATCATTTAGGTGAGTTCCCCCAATTTTTGGCAACCCACATGTTGCTCGATTCCCCATTGCTCCCCATGTGGCTAGCTCGCTAGCTCCATCCCGCCGACGCCTGGCAGTCGTAGACAGATGTGATCCATCGATTCACGGCTCTCACCACGGCGCCGTGATTGGAGGCGTCCCTGGCGTCTGAAACGAAGATGGGAAAGAATCTTAATTTTGTTAGTAAACATTGGAGGTACCTACCATATGTATATGTATATATATATACATATAAGGCCTATTTTTTTAGGCCTTAGGTTCAGGGAATATCCCAACAAAATAATACATAATGGTGAAAAATATGATACTAACGTGCCTCCATGTATTGGATCAGGCCTATGTAAGGCTGGTTGGTGGTTGAGCCATCCCTCTGAAAATATAAGTTCGTCAGTTGGGAAAATGAAATTCCCAATATATGGAAAAGGAATATCCCAACAAAATATCTAGTTGGTGGTGCAATATCCATCTTGAAAAATATGAGTTCGTCAATGGGAAGGATGACATCCCATATATTATGGAAAATAAAAAATGTTTGAAACCACCAACCAAATATGGTCTTATATGGTACAGTGCCTCCTTTTTGGGATCCTGAAATTCTCATTGAAATATGGAGATATACCCTTTGGTTATTTAACGTAGCCATGGAAAATCACCATTCTTAATAGGTAAATATAGGTAAATCATTCATAGATGGCTATGTCAAATAACCAAAGGGTACCCAACAATATTTCTCTAATTACTTACAGATTTATTGTGCCTATTTGATCCTACCAGTATTTGTCTATCTCTCTGGCCATGTATACAGACTCATGTTCAGTTCTAAAACAATCTAAAGATGCAGATCAAAATCTACGTAGACATGTGGATTTTTTGTACACAAGTATCCGAAGTATACGGTGGATAATGGTCTCTAACTAGGCAAAAAGGAAACACCTTTGACCAGGTGTGCAATCCATTCTTTCTGCATCAATGACTCGTGTCCAAACCTGAGACGTACAACAAAAACATCGTCTCAGCTGCATGATTTTGTTACTGAACAAGGGAACCCCAAACAATGAAGAACTAGTTAAAACGGATTTCCAACGCTTACGCTTAAAAAAATGCAAGTTTTTGAATTCTTGCTCTCTTCCTGCGCCCAGGCTCATTTTTCTGCATATGGGTCCGTCTGAAAATTGGATATACACCCCAAACAAGAATTTGAATCGGAAAAATGATTACTATCCCAGGATTTTGGGGTACCCTGTTTTCAGGCAAACCCATATTCTGTTCGATTCCACTCTCCCTCATTTTCAAACACCCTGGCAAATTTTTCGTACTTCATATCCGTATATATCTAAGTGAAAAGGAATGGTTTTCATGTTCAAGGAGCCCACCAACAGATGGGCTGCATCCCTATCTCGCCAAAAAAAACTAAGCATGCACATACCATAGTTCAGCAGTGTTCAAAACCCGAAATGTCGTCCCTTCAAAAACTGTTCCGTTGAGAATGGATTTTCCAGTTCATGGATTGTGGTAGTCCCCGATATGTTGGATACAACCCCATAGAATCATCGATCAACCATCATTTGTCAATTATATTCCCATATGTTTAATGCTGAACCCCCCCAAAAAATGATAGTTCGTGTCAACCCTGGATTAAACCGCAAACGGCTGTTGAATTGGGAGGGTACAATTGGGAGGGTACCATTGAAGTATTAGATTATGATTAATGCCAACCCCGGATTAATAAACCATGGTTCATTAGTCAGGGGGTACTCCCCAAATAGTCATAATCTGATACTTTTTCCTGGTACCCTCCCAATTCAACAGCCGTTTGGCCGTTTGGGGTTTAATCCAGGGTTGACATTATAAGTATTTATATTATAACTGGTTCTTATAAATGGGATTATACATTCCATAAATGGGGTTATAAGTTATAAGTACTTATACCTGGTATTTCTCATGGTATTTCTGTATATAATTCCATAATTATAAGTACTTATACCTGGTATTTCTGTATATATGATAAATATGGGATACATCACCAACTTATTGGAGGAGTACTCCCCCCATCTTTGACCGCCTCAGGCACCACGCTTCCTCCCGCGCCAGCTGCAGCAACGGCGCTTCCTCGGCCGCCAGCAGCCGCGGGCGCGCAAAGGTCAGGGCGCAGAAGGGACCTGTGACCTTGGAACAGCTCCAGCTCGATCTCGCGAACAAAGGGGGTACAAGGTGGTGCCCCCCAGTTATAAGTTGGTTTATAATCCCATTAACTATAGATATATCACCTATAAACCATAGTTATTGGAGTTATAAACCAACTTAGCTATCTAGGGGGCACCACCTTGTGGTAATCATCAGTCATGGGTTTACCCGGGGTTTCATAAGGTTTAATTGGAATTTAATGGGATTTTCCATGGGGTTTAATAGGATTATAATCCACTTAATGGAATATACCCTCTGGTAAGTTAACAGTTTGCTATTGAAAATGGCAATCTATAGTGGATTTACCCATTAATAGCATGGTGATTTTCCATATTTATGTTTGTTTACCAGAGGGTAACAAGGTTGGTCTGAAGGCCATCTAGGGTAAACAGAACCTTGGCAAGTCTACGGTAATATGTCCATTGCCAGTTGAGATTTTAGCATCAAAATTTGTGATTCATCAAACAAACATGAGATTGAATGGATTGATTCAAGGGAACTTTTACAGGGAGCCTTGCTTTTTGCAATATTTATATATGTATATATCATATATATATATACATAGATACACATTCGTAGATATTGTGGTTGTTTGCTGTCGATGTCCCCTGCACCATGAAATCGTGGATGATTTCTTTGGTTTCTTTTCCTCATCCCATCTGAAAAAAGCTCGTCCTCAATTGGAACGATCTGCCACATACTTGTAAGCTTAAGGGTTTTACCTAACATACTGGTTCCAACTGCTTGGGAACCATGAGGAAACTTGACTATAAATGAAATTGATTCTATGCCAGGCATGCCACTTATGTATGATGGATGATATTATTTTATCAAACCAAACAGGTTATATGAAATAGGTTATATAATGTTATATACATGTGGGTTACACATTCGGTTTTCAAAGGGTTCTCACCAACTACCAGGACAACAAAAAGGCATGTAACTGAATATAGTACTTAAAAATGGGTTGACAAATATGCTGTGTAAAGAAACAATGGTGAGATCAAGGTGATTGTCGAAGAACAACGATTTTTTTTTAAGACCTAACCACTGGTTGATACACGTTCAAAACCATGGTTGGGGGTTTTCCGCTTGAAGGTTTAGGCAAGAGACAAAGCTGTAACCGTACCAATACAAATCAGGTATTTGGCGCTGTATTTTCACCAAAAATCATGTTCACCATCCATCATTCAGTCATCTTCTCAGATGTCAAGTACAAGTCTCGGAGCAGCTTCCAGTTTCTGGTTGTGACCGTTTTACAAATGCTGGACAAAGCCATGCAGCCAGCATACCCTCAAGAAAACTCATGTGCAAACGGACAGTCAATGAACCACAGATTCGTGATGCCACAAAAATATTATATACTTTCTGCCTTAGAGCTACTAATAACTGAAGGGCACGACCGGGCACGATGTAAAAAATCAACTTCCATAACAGGAGATTCCCCACCCTTCAACTACTCAAAGCAAGTGACACTTTTCATGTCAGTGTGATCCAGCAGGCGAGAACAGCCATCAAGGGCCAACTGGTCCTTCGAAATGGGGTGAGTTCATCGTGAGTTCATTTTGTGGAAACCCCCAGGTAGGTTGAAGCTTGGAAACCTTGGAATAAGACGAGACCAAGTTTTTACATCATCTGGTTGGTGGTTGAGCCACCCCTCTGAAAAATATGAGTTCGTCAGCTGGGGTTAATATTCCCAACTGAATGGAAACATGAAATTCATGTTCCAAACCACCAACCAGCCAAGTAAACATCATACATGGCTTTGTCTGAAAATAGGGCATACCCATAGATGGCCATCTTGACCGGGAACATCAAACATTCCGATGGAATAGGAGGTAGTCTATTTTCAGACAATCCTGCACAAAGCTATTACTTTCTGTGGAAAGCAAATGGGTTTCTTGAAGTAGATATCCCTAGATGGGTATCCAATCTGTATCCAATCTTTATTTCCCAATTTCCATTCACAAAAAAACGGAACGGGACATTTCAAGACCTGCAAACATCGGTCAGTTTCTGCAGAGGCACCTGGTGAAAATTGCCCAGAAATGCTTCTGGATTCGCCTGGGATGGGGTATATATAAAAAGGGCTAGTCTGGTATAGCGCTACTCTGGCTTTGTCTGAAAATGTTTGCGACGTATATATCCCCAAGTCTTCTGATTGATATAACTTTAATTAACTTTATAACATATTTGTAAAACCACCTAAAGCTCTGAAAAAAATCCTTGCCATCATTGTTAGTTTTTCATATGTTTTTCATATGTTTTCCCACCGCTGGGCATTTTCACATTGAACCACCCCGCATCCCCATCTTCCGCGCTTGACGCTTTACGTCTCCTGCACCAGCACCACCTCGCGGCAACAGAGAAAAAATCCACGTTTTGAAGGTGGTGAACGCCAGAAAGAAATGCCAATGACCCTCTGGTAAAGCAAAGGAAAATGGGAAAACCATAGGAAAACCATGGGAAAATGGAGATTTACCCTCTGCTAAACAGCTACATATGTTTCAAACCACCAACCAGTTTTGAGACTGTAATACACATCACGTTGGTGATCTGGTTGGTGGTATACCTACCCCTCAGAAAAATATGAAAGTCAGTTGAGAACTGTAAATACGTGGATTCAATACCCTCTGGTAAACGTTTACCAAAAACTATGGAAAATCACCATTTTTAACGGGAAAATTCACTATCACATGTTAGAACTGGTTGGTGGTTTTTAAATGTTTTAACCATCTTGAACAAAATCAGTGGCAAGAGGAAGGATGACATCCCATATATTATGGAAAATATGTTTCAAACCACCAACCAGTTTTGATACTGTAATACACATCACGCTGGTGATCTGGTTGGTGGTTTCAACCCATCTGAAAAATATTAGTCAGTTGGGATGATTCTTCCCAATATATGGAGCAATAAAACATGTTCCAAACCACCAAACAGTTTTTGATACTGTAACACACATCACGTTGGTGATCTATTTGCATGTCCAACCCCCGGTTAAAGATGTTAGGAAAGCAATCTGTCTCAGTTGGTTAAACCATATGTTAATCCTTCATCTTGTTCTTGGCCGAACCACCTGCCTCAGTTTTTGTAAATCAATGGTTCCTCCAATGGTTCCTCCAGTTCCCAAAAAGCATTGTCATGCAGCAAAACCAGGTTGCCACAGCACCCCCGGTGAACTGTGGCACCCCTCAAGTAGATAGAAAAGTCATGGCTGACCCATTGGGATAACAGAGAAACACCAGGAAAACACCAGGAAACATTGGGATAAGATGATTTAAGGAGAATAACTTCAAGTTTCTTCGCAACCATGCCTAAGTTATCTAGATCCTAAACAAACCACATACACTCTGGTAATGACTAACAGTTAGCTATTGAAAATTGCCATAGACGTAGTTGATTTACCCATTAGACATGGTGATTTTCCATAGTTATGTTAAATTACCAGAGGGTAAATCTCCATTTTCCTATGGTTTTCCTATGGTTTTCCTATGGTTTTCCCATTTTCCGATGGTTTACCAGAGGGTATCCACATATACCAGGCCACACATATCCTATACGAAGATCCCCCAGCCTCCAGATCCGGTCCTAAGGCCATATCCTGCTGCAACCAACGACAGAGGTGCCCTGCCTGCAAGGAGAAGCACGTGGGGATCTCGTCTCTAAAGGTGTCATGAAATCTGCCATTTCTGGTGGGACAAATGGTGGTTTTAGATGCTTTTTCAATCTCTAAAGGTGTCATTTCATGGCATTTATGGTGTTTTTATACCAGTAGTACCGCGCAAGGCAGTGGCGGAAGTTTCAAAAATAGGAAACCTATAGGAGAGATTGGTTGTTGTGAATCAGGGATCGCAGAGCAAAGCCACTGATGGACCGAAAGGTGCTTGAGGTCTCCTGACTTTCTCTCTCTTTCTGTCTCTTTCTCTGACTATCTACCTTGTCTATCTGTGGTGCAGTGTCATTCAGTGTAATGTAGTGTAGTGTAATGTAGTGTGGTGTAGTGGAGTGTAGTGGAATGTAGTGTAGTGTAGTGTAATGTAGTGTAGTGTAATTTAGTGTAGTGGAGTGTAGTGGATACAGTTGTGTAGTTGGAGTTGTAGTTGTAGTTGTAGTGAAGTGGAGTGTCGTGTAGTGGAAGGTAGTGTAGTGTAGTGTAATGTAGTGTAGTGTAATTTAGTGTAGTGGAGTGTAGTGGATACAGTTGTGTAGTTGGAGTTGTAGTTGTAGTTGTAGTGAAGTGGAGTGTCGTGTAGTGGAAGGTAGTGTAGTGTAGTGTAATGTAGTGTAGTGTAGTGAAGTGTAGTGTAGTGTAATGTAGTGAAGTGTAGTGGAGTGTAGTTGTGTAGTTGTAGTTGTAGTTGTAGTGTAGTGGAGTGTAGTGTAGTGTAAATGTAGTGTAGTGGAGTGTAGTGGAGTGCAATGTAGTGTAGTGTAGTGTAATTTAGTGTAGTGGGGTGTCGTGGAGTGTAGTGCAATGTAGTGTAGTGTAATTTAGTGTAGTGGAGTGTAGTGGAGTGTAGTGAAGTGTAGTTGTGTAGTTGTAGTTGCAGTTGTAGTGTAGTGGAGTGTAGTGTAACGTAGTGAAGTGTAGCGGAAGGTCGTGTAGTGGAGTGTAGTGTAGTGTAGTGGAGTGTAGTGTAATGTAATGTAGTGTAGCGTATATTAGTGTAGTGTAATTTAGTGTAGTGGAGTGTAGTTGTAAAGTTGTAGTTGTAGTTGTAGTGTAGTGGAGTGTAGTGTAGTGTAATGAAGTGAAGTGTAGTGGAAGGTAGTGTAGTGTAGCGTAATGTAGTGTAGTGAAGTGGGATGTAGTGTAGTGTAATGTAGTGTAGTGTAATTTAGTGTAGTGGAGTGTAGTGGAGTGTAGTGGACTGTACTGGAGTGTAGTTGTGTAGTTGTAGTGTAGTGGAGTGTAGTGTAAAGTAGTGAAGTGTAGTGGAAGGTAGTGTAGTGTAATGTAGTGTAGTGGGGCGCAGTGTAGTGTAATGTAGTGTAGTGGAATGTAATGTAGTGTAGTGGAGTGTAGTGTAGTGGAGTGTAGTGTAATGTAGTGTAGTGTAATTTAGGGTAGTGGAGTGTAGTGGAGTGTAGTGGAGTGTAGTTGTAGTTGTAATTGTAGTTGTAGTGTAGTGGAGTGTAGTGTAGTGAAGTGTAGTGGAAGGTAGTGTAGTGTAGTGTAATGTAGTGTAGTGGAGTGTAGTGTAATTTAGTGTGGTGGAGTGTAGTGGAGCGTAGTGGAGTGTAGTTGTGTAGTTGTAGTGTAGTGGAGTGTAGTGTAGTGTAATGTAGTGAAATGTAGTGGAAGGTAGTGTATTGTAGTGTAGTGTAATGTAGTGTAGTGTAGTGTAATGTAGTGTAGTTTAGTGTAGTGGAGTGTAGTGGAGTGTAGTTGTGTTGTTGTGTAGTTGTAGTTGTAGTGTTGTGGAGTGTAGTGTAGTGTAATTTAGTGTAGTGTAGTGTAATTTAGTGTAGTGGAGTGTAGTTGTGTAGTTGTAGTTGTAGTGTTGTGGAGTGTAGTGTAGTGTAATGTAGTGTAGTGTAGTGGAGTGTATGTAGTGTAGTGTAATGTAGTGTAGTCTAGTGAAGCGAAGCGAAGCGACATCTGAACCTCCAAAAGTGGTCCGAACCCCTAGTGTTTTTAACATTTTGACTTCGAAATGTGCTTCGCGCCACAACGCCGTGCACTTTTTCGACATCTGAACCTCCAAAAATGGTCCGTACATGGTGTGTTTTGTACATGTTCACTTCGAAATGTGCTTCGCGCCACAACGGCGTGCACTTTTTCAACATCTCAACTTCCAAAAGTGGTCCGAGAACAGTGTGTTTTCAGGAAGGTTCGCGAACCGAACCGCGAACCGGGAACCGAACCGCGCGAACCGGAAACCGCCCAGAAACCGGCAGTTGGGAAACCGAACCGAACCGAACCGCTAATGTATAAAATAAGCTCCCGAACCGGACGAACCGGAGGGAGGAACCGGATGCGAACCGCCGGCATGTGCTCTGTTTGTTTCTCTCAAGCAAACGTTCCCTTCAATCTCTGCCCTCGTATTGGATTTGTTTTTTCTTGGAAGCCCCACAAAAACCAAAAATACAACCCTTGTGCCCTCCTATTGGATTTGTTTTTTCTGACAGCACCAAAAAAGCAAAAACACAACCCTTGTGCCCTCCTATTGGGTTTGTTTTTTTGCAGCCCCAAAAAAAGCAAAACCATAACCCTTGTGCCCTCCTATTGGACTTTTTTTTTTGTGTGGAAGCACCACAAAAGCAAAAAGCACAACCCTTGTGCCCTCCTATTGGATTTGTTTTTTTTGGAAGCCCACCCCAAAAAAAAACAAAAACACGACCCTTGTGCCCTCCTATTGGACTTGTTTTTTTGAAGCATCAAAAAAGGAAAAACACAACCCCTGTGCCCTCCTATAGTTTTTTCTGGAAGCACCAAAAACGAAAAAACACAACCCTTGTGCCCTCCTAGTGCATTTGTTTTTTTTGGAAGCCCCCCAAAAAACAAAAACACAACCCTTGTGCCCTTCTATTGTTTTTTTTGGACGCACCACAAAAACAAAAAACACAACCCTTGTGCCATCCTATTGGATTTGTTTTTTTAGAAGCCCAAGAAAGAAGAAAACAAAAACAACACCCTTCTGCCCTCCTATTGGGATTGCTTTTTTGGAAGCCCAAAAAAAGGCAAAAACTCAACCCTTGTGCCCTCCTATTGGATTTGTTTTTTTTAGAAGCACCAAAAAAGCAAAAACACAACCCTTGTTCCCTCCTATTGGATTTGCTTTTTTGGAACCCCAAAAAAAGCAAAAACACGACCCTTGTGCCATCCTATTGGATTTGTTTTTTTCTGGATGCACCAAAAAAGCAAAAACACAACCCTTGTGTCCTCCTATTGGATTTGCTTTTTGGGCTCTCCTATTGGATTTGCTTTTTTGGAAGCCCCAAAAAAGCAAAAACACAACCCTTGTGCCCTCCTATTGGATTTGTTTTTTCTGAAAGCACCAAAAAAGCAAAAACACAACCCTTGTGCCCTTCTATTGGATTTGCTTTTTTGGCAGCCCCCAAAAAGCAAAAACACAACCCTTGTGCCCTCCTATTGGATTTGCTTTTTTGGCAGCCCCAAAAAAGCAAAAACAAAACCCTTGTGCCCTCTTATTGCATTTGCTTTTTTTGGAAGCCCCAAAAAAGCAAAAAAAACTGGTGCCCTCGTATTGGATGTGCTTTTTCGAAAGCCACAAAAAAGAAAAAGCACAACCCTTATGCAAAGCACAAACACAACCCTTGTGCTCTCGTGTTGGATTTGCTTTTTTGGCAGCCTAGAAAAACGAAAACAGCCTCCACGACCAGGTCCACCTGACGCAACGTGTCCTTGACATGAATCATAACAACCAACTAACTGGGAACATGTTTTGCTTTTTTGAATGGCCGTAAAAAGCAAATACCAAGACCATGACTTACTCCGAACCGGTTAGGAACCAGAAACCAAACCGGTTAGGAACCGGAAACCGAACCGAACCGTTTTTTAAATTATATCCCGAGGAACCGAACCGAACCGAACCGGGAACCGGAAATTCACCAGTTCCTGGAAACCGAAACCGAACCGAACCGAACCGATCCCACCCTGTGTTTTGTACATTTTGACTTCGAAATGTGCTTCGCGCCACAACGGCGTGCACTTTTTCGACATCTCAACTTCCAAAAGTGGTCCGACCATGGTGTGTTTTGTACATTTTGACTTCGAAATGTGCTTCGGGCCACAACGCCGTGCAAATTTTTTCAACATCTCAACTTCCAAAAGTGGTCCGAACCCCTTAGTTTTTAACACATTTTACTTCCAAATGTGCTTCGCGCCACAACGCCGTGCACTTTTTCAACATCTGAACTTCCAAAAGTGGTCCGACGCTGCGGTGTTTTGTACCTTTTCACTTCGAAATCGGCTTCGCGCCACAACGGCGTGCAACTTTTCATCTCTCATCTCCCCAGATGTCTCCGCCCCCGCCGCTTAGCGAGCCTACTTTTCAACCCTCCGGAGCCACAAGACCACGAAAAAACACAGTGTTTCGCGACTTTCCTACCTTTTCGCGCACCTGCATCTTCTTTCTTCTGATCTTTTCTCTTCTGACTCTTCTCCCTGCTGACTGCTTTTTCATCTCCCCATATTGTCGGAAGTTTGACTTCTAAACTTCCTTCGATTATATATATTTATTTATAATTATTTGTATATTCAATCTTATCCCTAAAAGGCTATATAAATATGGAACAAGAAAAACAAAAACAGAGCATAAGCGAGACAGCACAACAGTGGGACTATGATGATATGATCCAACAAGAATGGGTAAGCCTCAACGCCGTGATCTGCCGAATTCGGCGTGTTGCAGCCCAGGCCATCCCCAAGTCATCGCGAATGGCTTGCCACGGGGTGTGCATCCGCGTATGGCATAGACATGACTGCTTCAAACCTGTTGGCGATGTACACGGTATTGCGATCGGCGTGCTGCTTCAGCTTGTGCCTTAGACACATACGTCTCACGGATGTCGGAAGCCTTCATGTAAAGGTTCGTCTCATCACACAGACCCGGCATGAGTTTGGAATGGCATCTACACCCAAAGATAGACACGCACGATTGATGCGTCTTACAGCACATTGTTGTTATATGTCCTTCCTGCAAAGAAAGACTCCAAGAATAGCATTGGAAATGATCGAGTACCCCAACTGCCTATAGGTGCTGTCAAACCATGGTATTTCTTGCTTGTGGTACTATATCTCCTGGTTGGTGGTTGAGCCACCCGTCTGAAAAATATGAAAGTCAGATTGGATCATCATCCCAACTATTGGGGAAAATAAAAAATGCTCCAAACCACCAACCAGTCTCATAATGGGAATCCAAACAAACCCATTCACCATTCTTTCATACAAAAATGGATGGATTCTTCCCATCTCCCAATGTGGATATACAATCCAACTGAAATAGTCAATGATAAACACACCTAGGTTTATCTCCCAAAATCGAGTGCCCCATCATCACATAGTGAATCATCATCTTTCCCAATTGCCACGACCAAATTGTATCGGTTTTTCCAGAGAAAGCGAGTGCCTTCGCATCAGCGGGTCCGACCTCAGTTTTTTGCGCTTCTGATGACATCAGTGGGTACCCCGGGATCACGATGCTTGCAAACAGAAACCAAACTAACATGTGGGTTATTAGCTCATCATATAAAACAACCACCGTGGGCGCTAAAAACCACCGCTTTGAGTATGGCTTTTCACGGTATGGGTCAACATTTCAAGCTCGGGACAGAATGACATACTTGAATGATTTTTTAGCTGTAAACCATCCACTTATTTGTGCGGGTCTACATCAAGATTTGCTGAACCCCCTGACATGCAAAATGCGATGGTGGTGTGTTTGAGGTTTCATGATCCCAACCTAAGCACCCTCATGAGCCTCATGCATAATGTAATGGATGTAAAATAGTTAAAAGTCGTTCGAAATTGTTTTTACATACTTCCATCTTCAAAAGTCCAAAAAACTTGCAGATTGATAGTATAGTGATTGTCTTAGAAGTATTCGCAGCCTATTTCCACTAATGTTCGCGGCGTGCGGATTGCACTTGCAACGAACACGATGTTTTGTCATGTTTTGTCCTCATTTCCGGCTTAAAAACCTTGGTCGCAGCCTGAAAGTAACAAATATCCTGAGGCGGATAGCGGAACTTCTGGAGAACCTGCGTCAGGCAGTCAACAAACGGAGGAACATGTAAACGCCCTCCCCTCCGCTGGCATTAGGACGTTCAAGAGACATGATCTCCGTTGTAGGCCGATCAGCTATCTTCAGACCATGAGCGGTTGGTTGCATACGCCTTCTGGTGCCCTGACCCTTCCCTGCAGACATTACTTCATTAAAGACCTCTTCAGGAGGAGGGAATCCTTCCGCTCTTCGCTTTTCCAGGAGGTGCCAAAGAGACTCAAAGGTCTGCGAGAAAGAGCACCCTTCCAAAATCGGCAAGCTGAGGAAAAGAGCCGGCGGTAAGGCTGAAGGATCTTCCAACCTCCAAGTTTCGCCACCACTCCATCAGGCGGGAGTTACATCCGAACAAGTATCCCCATCAAATATCCCCATGAAACACTCTTTTGTTTTGATCAAAGCTCCATTTTTGATCCCTTTTTCTCGCTTTTTGAAACTGCCCACTATGGAAAAAAACACGAGATTCAGTGAAGTCCTTGAATTCAGGCTTTACAAATAATAAATGCCAAAAATGCCACGAATTCAGAGGAACTTACATAGATTACCACAGCTTCCTTGCCATCCCATTTTGCCATGCTACGAACTGCAACTCTTCTCCAGGACGCAGCCAGTGCGCCTGGCTGTTTGACAGCGATTGGTTGAATGATTGGAAAATCATGGTTTCACATATATTTTCTGTGGGGATTCTTGAGCAGAAAATGAGGAAAATAGAGGAATAAATGAATTCTAGTTTCTTGATTATCTAAACTGGTGGATAAGAATAGGTTTTTTCAACGACAGCACTAGTCTCAAGAGGCGCGACCATATAAGTTGGCAGCCAAATCATACTGTCAAATCATACTCAAAACATGTGAAAACTCGTGGGAATTCGAGATACCAAAGCAGGTGCATCTTCTTGCGCATTCCACTGAGCACTATCTGATGCGACGTACTTTGATCCTCCACTTCTTCAAATCAATGGAAAAGACATGAAAAGACAGCCTATGCAAGCAATACCGCGAGGGTTCAACAAAACGGAATTGCATTCAACCATAGCTGATCCTTGATACCCTGCATCACATGGAATCATATTCCTACATCAAGACAGCTAGAAATTCACCCATGAAAAACATGAGTTGACAATTCTCCCATTGCTTTACCATCAAGTGGTTGGGAAACTCTTGGTAGCTCCTTGGCTCCCCATTTGATAAACAAAAAAGCTGGAAGTCCCTGGCTCCTCCTAACCACCGGATAGTCTATGTGTACAGTACTCCCTAAAAAAGATATGGAAGTCAATTTAAAATCCCACTAAAATAGTAAAACATATCACTGTTCCGCATCTTTGTTTGGGGTTACTACATCCATCAATGGGAATTCCAGGATCCTAAAATGGAGGTACTGTACCATATAAGGCCATATTTTCTGGGGATATTCCCTGAAACTAAGGCCTAAAAAATAGGCCAAACATATATGGTACAGTAGGTACCTCCAATGTTTATCGGATCCTGGAGATCTCCCATTGAACCCACGACTTTGTACATCCCAAAAATCGCCTTGATGGAGGCATCTCCATCACGAGGATTTTTGCGCCAGTGGCACAAATAGGCTCCGCCCAACCTTCGCCCAAGAACGACGACTTGGGGGCGACTCGTGAGTTGGCAATGGCAATTTTTCACCCACAAATGAAGACGTCCTGGGAGATTCTATGGGGTTTGTGGGTTTTTAAATGGGCTATATATATATATATATGCTACCCCCCCCTGATACCCACCTTGAGCGGCCTGCATGCGTGCAGAGCGAGCATTGACATGAATATGTTGAAGACATTTGCCAGCAGATGATGGATCAGGAAGGACATGAGAATCAGATTATTGAAGCAGATGATTGAAGCAAATAGGCGTGAAATTTACATAGGAAGCCCACAGATATGCGATGGCAGCAAAGTCAAGAAGGTTAGAACACAGCAGCAGGTGCTAGCAGCGACGCGCTGATTCTTTTGAACTCTGCCCCGCTGTGGTGGCTGGGCTCTCTAGGCCTTCAACAAGAACCACTGAACAAGAGAACCCGTTGCCAACCACAGATCGTGCCCCCTATGCCAGTACTCATACCGAGCAGAGCGCAACCGGATGCGCAGAAGACTGCTGCCAACTTTGCAGTTCTGGTTGATGTTCAACCGGTCTTTGAGGAAACGCCAGCATCTGTCAATGATCTGGGTGCCCTTTTTGACTGTGATTGCCTTCTTGCTGCCGGGGAGGACATGCTTGTGCAACTCCACATACTTTGGAGTGAGCCATTTCCATTCTCCATTGACTTTCACCCGCTTCTTTTTGTGGATGACCCGGTCATGGAGGACACCCTTGACTTTGATGGCATAACTTTTTGCCGAGTCGGTGTGGAGAATAATGTCACGGTGTTGAAGCCATTTCACAGCCAATGGTTGCCATTCAACTTTTCGAATAGCACCGGGGCCTGGAGCGCGAAGTTTGGAGATGACTGGCTTCAAGCGATGGAGGACAAGCGTCTGAGGTTTACCTCTTTGGACAATGCCGCACCACTGCTCCCAGTGCAGCTGTCCATTCACGACCTTCTTGTCAAACGTGGCTTCATCGGCTTCCACGTCCTGCCATTTTCCACCTTGCCCAAATTTGATGTCCTTCTCCTTGTTCCTGACCCACCTTTCACGTAGCTGGCCTAATCTCTTCTCCATATCCTCAATGCTCTTATGGTTGACATGCAGGAGGCGATGGATGGTGGGGTGGGAAACACGGTTGAGCAGGAGCATCAGTAAACATGCCTGGGTGGCAAGCGGTGTAGAAGAAGAGCCCCAATGATCCACAAAAATGGGGTGAGCATGATGCGGGTTGATGTAGGTGTGGCATTTCTTGGCACTGCATCTATGCTTTAGTAAACCTCCAAGTTGTTGAAGGCCACCAAGGGTGCCACGGCAGCATCGCGGACAGACATGCCCTTCCCATTTATGAAGAAGTCCATCTTCACGAAGCATCTTCACCAAAGTAGATGGAGAGCTTTGCAAAATTTGTGCCAAGGAGCGCTTCCATTTGCAGCGGTCCATGCGAACTTCAGGAGCTGCATCAGGGGATCGCACATACTTCACTTGCTTCCATGCCTTGGTCTTCATGCTCGCAGGCCGTTTCAATACAGCACGTAGCTTACCTTTCTTGGGCACGGGAAAGTTGTTGAACTTGGACATGGCAAGGCGCAATTTCGGAGCTAGGCGGAAACCAAACAGCTATAACGAGTGACAAAATTGAATCAGACACTGAATTTGAATGAGCAATTAGGTTTGGTATGGTGCTGGTGGACTTGGAGTGGAATGATTTGCAAGCGCTTGCAAGCATGAGGGTAGACAAACTCAGTTCCGTTGACAAAAGAAGCTGTGGGACAAACTTTTTTCCCCAGATATGATCAATGCGATAGCTGTCTATCCGGAACGACAGCATGTACGCAAGCTATTGCACGTGAAGTACACGCACAATAAATTGGTGAAGCTACAGTAGCTACTCCTAAGCATCAAGAGTGCCTAGCGCATGAGCTGCCTCTTCATCTGCAGCGGTGTCTAGCAGAGCAGCTTCAAAGTCCATCTCATCATTGGTGCCATCCTCCAAGACAGCAGTCTGTGCCTCGGCAGCCTGAGCCAACTCTTCCAGCTCTTGAGACACAGGTGTTGCTTTCCTCCGCACACGGCGGCCAGGATAGACAAATGGACCAACACGACGACCAGAACAATGAGTTCCAATGGGTGGCACAGGACGAGCAGCCAAAGGCACCTGGTCGTCGTCATCCGACGATGGAGAGCCTGGAAGAATGCGGATGTCCTGAGATCGGAACAGTGCATCTTGAATCTTGCCGTTGACGAACTCAATGTAACCCTGGACTTCCTCATACTCTGCCATTGTGTTCATTGCCTGCTCCAGCATCCTTTGCTCTCGACCTACATCAGTATCAAAAGAGGGGCCAGTTTCCATGGAGCCTGCCTTGTACTTGCCATAGAAGGGCTTGTCTTTGTCAGCCAGCAAGTCTTTGTGCAAGTCGTCTACACAGATGCGGTGGATGATGGCCTCCTTATTCTCACTGGGCAAGCGCAAGTATAGAGCCATACCGGTGAAGACGAAGATGATGGAACGTTTCAGAACAGCCAGAACATCTTTTTCCTTCTCCCCGGCAAACAAGTCATCCAGCATGACCAGAAAGCGTCCTGGAGGGAGAGTAGTTCCAATCTTTTGCTCTTCCTCCAAGTCATCTTTCAGATCATTGGAGGCATAGGCCCGCAACTGATTCCTGATTAGGCGGGTATCATTGTAGCGGGACTCAACAGTTCCATCCTCATCCACAGTCAGGAAACTCTTCAAGTCAGCCATGCTCACTTTGGCGCGGCAAGGGTCATCAAGGAACAAGGCTTCTTGAACGCGAGGAGCGCGGTGACGAAAGTTGTCCAAAGACTTGGCCCTACGCCACCCAGGTTTCAAGTTTGTATCACCACTCTGGCGTACATGATACCTTCCCAGGGCCATTGCCAAGATCACAACAAAGGGAGTCTTGCCAACTCCTGGACACCCCAGCAACAACACGCCAAAGTTGAGCATCAAGGGGTAGAGGAGAGGCAAGAGGGCTGAGTGTAAGAAGGGCTTGAGGCTGTAGGTAGTCAAAGGGAACTCTGTCATGCTCACGGCTCCCGCTTGTCCTCGACTTTTGTTCTGGCACATGAGCCGAACCTTTGGCTCGGGCCAGCTGGCAATTGGCGTGCCGGAGTCGGACTTGATGTTTATGAGGATCCACAGGGTCTGCTCATTTTGTGCGTCACACTCTGGTGCATGCGCATTGATGAACAGAACGCCTTCCTCAAGTTCAGCATTTGATGGGGACCATGAAGGTTTTGGTGGAGCACTGTCTGCAGTCTTCTCTTCTAAGACATGCCAGCGGAGCTGATAACCACCAAGTTGACCTAGAAGCCATTGGGTGGCTTTCTTCACTTTCCATGGGCCTGCTCGATGGACAGGTAAGTGCATTTTGCCACTGCAGAAAGAACTGGCTAGTTGGGAAGAGATCGGACGGGACGTGTAGATCACCTTCAGGACGTCAACCTTACCATCGTCCTTGCTGACATGGATGAAATCAACCTTGGATCCTTCAGGAAGAGGGGCTTTGAATTTGATGGCTGCTGGAAGGCCTTCCACATCTGACTCGGAGAGCTTCTTGGAAGTTTCAGCAGGGTCTCCACAGGCTTCCATGGACAAATGGACATCAAAGACGAGCCTAAAGGGCTGGACCTTGACACATTCCCGGCAAGCCTCCGCAATGAACTTGTCCATGGCCAAGGGTGTCTCACAATCAATGGGACTGTGGTCTGGCTTCTCTAAGAGACGTAGAAGCATCTGTTTGCCAGCCAGGTCTGCAATGGCCTTGTCCATCAAAGCGCCGGACATTTTCGTCAGATTTGAGAGCAACGATTGCGGGACAGGGCTAGAAGGCCAGGCTGAGCCAAATGTCACACAAGAAAGCAGATGTGAGGCAAGCAGAAGGAACCAATGTGCAGCAGACAAGCGCAATGTTTTGTTTTTGTTGTTTACGTTGCGGTTTTGGATATACAGCTAGGTTGGAGCTATGCACTATCTTACTTTCCCTGTATACCCTTCCTTTAAAGACAGCATACCTGCATCATGTCACCCTAACCCCAACTAACAATACTATTGTCACGCTGCAATAAGATTCCTTTTGTTCACCGCACAGCCGCTATCTAGAGTCCAATGCGAATCTTCAAGGCAGCGATCTCGCCCTTCAGCTTCGCATTCTCCTTGGCCAACTTGTCTCGCTCGGCTTTCACACGCATAATCTCTTCCTCGATTTCCTGGTGGCAGGCAATGGCATCGGAGAACTCCAAATTTTCGGCTTGAAGGCGGGTGATCTGTGCAAGAAGCTTTTCGGTGGTGGTTCCAGAAGACTTGGCAGATACATTGGATGACTTTGATGCCTTAGATGCTCTGGAGGGTGCCTTGGATGACTTCGATGCCTTAGATGCTCTGGAGGATGCCTTGGATGACTTCGATGCTGTGGAGGACGCCGCGGACGCCTTCGAAGAAGATGACGAGGACGATGATGATGAGGAAGATGACGACGAAGAACGCTTGCGCTTGGGCTGAGGAGGAAGATGCTTCATGTCCTCGAGTGCCAGCTGAGGAGGTGATGAGGGATGTGCTTGGGCTGCCTTCTTTGGTTTGGCGAGGTTGGTCTGCAGCCTGCGTGTGGCATCTTGGGTCCATACTCCACTGATGCCGGTGGGGATGCCCAACTGTTTCTGGACACAAACCATTGCTGAAGCCAAGACCTTTTTGTTCATAGGGAGTCGTGACGAGTGAACATCCCAGAGCTGAACATCCTCAACGGTCGGGCGAGGAGCCTGAACGTAGACCACCCCCACGCTTGCAGGTTTCAAGCGCAATGTGGCTGAGCCATTGCTCAAAGAGACGCTGCCCTCGATTGGAAATTGCATGTTTGTGACCTTTTTCTAGTCAGAGACTTTTTTCGGATGAGATAGGCGGCTGCAGAGATGAACAGTGATGTGCTGAACTGAAAGTGTCTGATTAGAGTAACTGTTTCTCAGACCAGGTTTGACACCACCAAATCCCAGGCGCCTCTGCTGTGGTTTGTAGATGGCTTTGGAGCAGTTTGCCTGAGCAACTTGTTTGTGTGAGTTTTTTGACAGATAAGTTTGCACCTTGAGGTACTGACCAGGTTTGACACCACCAAATCCCAGGCGCCTCTGCGGTGGTTTGTAGATGGCTTTGGAGCAGTTTGCCTGAGCAACTTGTTTGTGTGAGTTTTTTGACAGATAAGTTTGCACCTTGAGGTACTTAGGCAAATTGCACGCAGACAAAAATTGCAATTTTTTGCAATTTCCAGACCCCAAATTCAAAGATTCAAAGATTCAAAGATTCAAAGGTTGAAAAGAAGTTCTTTGAATCGAAGCCCCAGACCCAAAATTCAAAGATTCAAAGATTCAAAGGTTGAAAAGAAGTTCTTTGAATCGAAGCCCCCAAAATTCAAAGATTCAAAGATTCAAAGATTCAAAGGTTGAAAAGAAGTTCTTTGAATCGAAGCCCCAAACCCCAAGTGAAAGATTCAAAGAACTTCTTTTCTTTGAATCTTTGAATCTTTGAATTTTGGGGGGGCTTCGATTCAAAGAACTTCTTTTCAACCTTTGAATCTTTGAATCTTTGAATCTTTGAATCTGGGGTCTGGGGCTTGGATTCAAAGAACTTCTTTTCAACCTTTGAATCTTTGAATCTTTGAATTTTGGGGGCTTCGATTCAAAGAACTTCTTTTCAACCTTTGAATCTTTGAATCTTTGAATCTTTGAATTTGGGGTCTGGAAATTGCAAAAATTGCAATTTTTCTCTGTGTGCAATTTGCCTAAGTACCCAAATTATTTAACCACATAGTACCAAGTGACGTGCAAGTGTATATATATATATATGTATACATATATATATATACATACATTTATTTATATATATACATACATTTTTTACATACATATACAGTAGATCATTAAAAACTTACTTCTTGAATCAATGTGAGGTGGGTATCAGGGGGGGGGTACCATATATATATATATGGTTATATCATATGATGGGTTTTGTAAGCAATATGATTTACTTGGGTTTTGCCCATAAGGCTGGCGATTCACCCCTGATTTCTGGAACTTTTGATCAGGGAAAATTGTGATCAACCAAGGGATTTCAGGCATACCATCATTGGACAAACCCATTTAAACAAATCCGGTGCGATGTTAGTAAAGCGAGAATAAACCACCTACACGTTGATGGTTTATAGCACCAATTCATGGTAAAATTGCGGATGGTTTTCTATTGCTTTACGAACATTAACTTCTAGGTGCAAGTACTTCACGCTGTGAAACAACACTCCTACTGCAGTTGCACAAAGCCCTGTGGAAATTCCCTTGCCTTGCTTGGTCTCAATCACAAAGAGATGACATCTGTTCCTTCCCATTTTGTAAGGTGAATGTAATTATTCCATACCACCACCAACAGTCTTGGACATATTTTGAGGAACACAATTACAGGAGCCATCAGCAACCACAACACACCTATATTTGGCTGTTAAACCATGTTATAGCTGGTTGGTGGTTTCAACCCCTCTGAAAAATGTTAGTCAGTTGGCGTTACTATTCCCAATATATGGAAAAATAAAAGCCATGTTCCAAACCGCCAACCAGACAACTATGGTTTCCGTAGATTTTCCCACCACCAATCCAGTGCAAAAAAGGCCAAGACACGTGGCAGGCAGCAGCGGAGGAACCCCGCCCAAAGGCCACCAACGAAGTAAGGCAGCCCACTGGCGACGATTTTTACCATGGAACCCCTGAAGGGTTCCTATAGGAAATGATCTACAGATGGTGGATGTTCTATATCTATGTCAGTTTTCTGAAGGGTACCCTCTGGTAAACGTTTACAAAAAACTATGGAAAATCACCATTTTCAATGGGTAAATCCACTATAAATGGCAATTTTCAATAGCTATGTCAGTTTTCTGAAGGGTAATTTGCGATAAAATCACCTGGGGACCCGAAATTGAAAGATTGTGAGTGTGGTTTGCTTGAAAGCCATCCTGGTTTTCAGCATGGAAACACACGCCAAAATTCGAGCAAGATGAGGAACATGTTTCACATTGTTTCACCAATATCTGAGGCACATGATATGTAAACAACATTAAACAACTATCAATGGGACGTCCCTGGACACCTATGTAAACAACAATTGGCCAGGGACTATAGACCTATTGTGGATGGTTGCGAAATTCCTGCACCAGTTGAGAAGTGGTAAACATCCCATTAATTATAGGGTTTTCAACCATACAAGGTGATGCAGGATTTCGTCCATCCACAGTATGTAAACAAATATCAATCGGACATACCAAGGATGCGAAGTGGCATCCTAACCATCTCTCAAGGATTGGGATGGACTATGCCGACACTGATGCGAAGTTGGCGGTTGGCGATCTAAAGGCAACACCTTTTGGCTGAAAGGGCGATGGATCAGACGGTCAGACGTATGTTAAAACCTAAAACTAGGATAGTAGTTTCCCAACATGAATAGAATCTGCGCTGCCAGTCAAAAGCTCAGAAAAACAATTTGACAATCCCGTGTAATGGTTGGTGCACGAAAAATCCCATAATGGATTATTGTATGCCCCACGATGTTAAAGGAAGAGTGACCCCGGCAAACATCTTCAGCTAACAACACTTACCAACTGTTACCAGTTTTGATCTTTTTGAAACCAACATGGATGATATATATATATATATGTTTATATTCCCTTTGTATCTATCAAACTTATATCCCCTTTATATCTATCAAACTTAGGTTTTTCCAACGGCTCAATTACAAGGTGATGCCCTCCTGCTTCAGGTTCTTTACAAGCCAACCCAACTATAGGGATATCTACCTCAAGCCCTAGTTCATCATTCATAGTTACTCTAAACCAACTTGGCCAAGTCTAAAAATATGGTATATACCCTCAAATTTGCTGGTTCATCACCATTTCCGCCTTACCCACTACCTATTTTTCAGATAACTGAACCCTTAAAAATACTCTGGTTCATTGGTGATTAAAGGGAGTTATACTACCTGAGTCGCTGGGGATTATGATAATCCACAGTAGGGAAACTGTTTTTAATCAGTATCAAGAGATGGGATAGGGACTCATATTCCATTACTAATTATTCCCATGAATATTCCATTTCTATTTCCATAGTCCATTATATCCCATTATTCCATTAATATTGATACTTTCCATGGCCCAAAAAAACATCTCCCGGTTCTCTTTCTGCCCATGTCTTCCAACGAAAGCGCCTGATCCCAGTCTCCACCGGGCGCTGTGCTTGGCACCACTGTAGGGAAACCTGAGGAAACATCAGCGAACTCTTGGTGTGGAACCATTTTTCAGCATCTTCTTGGGGGGTACTACCCTCTGGAAACTTAACAGTTTGCTATTGAAAATGGCCATTTATAGTGGATTTACCCATTGTAAATGGTGATTTTCCATAGTTATGTTAGTTTACCAGAGGGTATATCATCATTCAACATCAAGGAAACCCTTGGTGGATGATAACTGGGAGTCTATCAAGCTAGCCAAAGGTATATTGGGGAATATCATTCATCATCCGTCAAATAAGTCTGGGTGAATCACTACAAAGTCACCAAGCTGAAATGTGTTTTTTTTGGGGGAGATGGTTCCTCTGAACCCAAGCATGAAAACATCATCTCATCATCTATCGTGATGTTGCATTGAGGTCGTTCGAATTGTTAAAATTCCGCCAGGTGGTTGTAGAAAACCAAGTTACCCTGTATGTAAACTAACATAACTATGGAAAATCACCATTTTTAATGGGAAAACTCACTATAAATGGCAATTTTCAATAGCAAACTGTTAAATTTCCAGAGGGTATATGGTTTCACATCCATTTGAACAACCGGTAGGGCCAATCATTGCAATCACGGCAGCAATGGAATACTCCATACTTCTTTGCAGAAATATCAAATGTTTTAGATGCACAGCAAGTCGTGGACACACTGGCCAATCGGCCAATCCTCTCATTGCAGGTTGTTCTAGGCAGGGCACCCCAAAAAAGACAAAAACGCTCACCCGCAACCCCCCGCCTTCATCTTCCATGGGCACGTAAGCTGTTGTCTTTCCTGGGGCTACGCGGCTACGGAGTTTTCTCGAAAAATCCTGGACCGAAATGGGGGACTTTCCATTGCTATCCTTGATTAGCGGTAAACATCATGACCAAACTACACCTGGTTGGTGGTTTCAACCAACCCCTCTGAAAAATGATGGAGTGAAAGTCAGTTGGGATAATTATTCCATTCCCAATAGATGGAAAAAATAAAATACAAGCCATTCATGTTCCAGTCACCACCAACCAGATAATATATATATATATAATATACAATATAACAATCATTGCCCCAGATCCCATGACCAGAGGCCATGTTCCAAACCACCAACCAGACACTGCCTATTTCTTGGTTGTTCAATTGAGGCTTACCTCTCTGCCAATCAACCACTCTGGAAAGGAGATCTATGATGCCAGCAATGTACTGGGTGATGTGCAGTCACCAGTGACGGTGGACAATGCCACGCCTCTTTGTCGTATGTAAGTGGGTATAAACTTAGCTCGCATTAGGTAACAACTAATCTGATGGAATCTACTATATAGCCACTTAGTAGTGAACGCCTTTTGCAGATATCAATCAAGATTTGCCCGTCACTTCCCACTGTTTGGAACACATCTTTAGTGATGCACACCGATGTGTGGGGCATGACGGCCATGAGGCATGCGCCAGGATATTCATCTCAGAAAGCGCTATATACTGTGGATGGGCCAGCGAAATCCGAATCACCAGTTGAAAACGGTGGTAAACATCCCATTATTTATAGGGTTTCAACATGTTTCAACCATCCTTTTGGTGGTGCAGGATTTCGCAACCATCAACAGTAGGAAACCACTCAGTTTGTTGATGTTTGTTCCCCAGTGCCGGAACCCAGCTAGGGGATCTACTGAGTCGGGATAGTCACCCTGAGATGAGCCAGAAAGGCAAAGATGTGACCAACATCGCCCCAAGAAGGATAAGACGTACTGTATATACCTGGTAACCCTCTAGATTGGTTTTTTCCAATCCGTTTCCCAAAAACCTGGTTTTCTAGAAATAGATCATTTTTTTCCAACCTAAGGATGTACCAGATATATAAATAATATATGTGTTGCCAAGAAAATGGATTAAGGCCAAAAAAGTGATAGTTGCTGGGAGTTCACTATTTTGGTGTGCTTGAAAAATACTGTCATGTTTGAGCACTACTGTTTTGTTTCGGTCTAACTCATCAAAGCTCATCAACCAGGTCAGACCTGGCAGCTACTACGGTAGCTAAATTCACTGAATCCAATGGATTCGAGGCAACTTGCAACTGGCTGGGGTGACATAAGAATATCTTCTAAACATGTTTTTATCTATATGGCAAGAAATAAACAATCAGCTCACTTTATATGTGTATAATTAATGTGTGTATATATATATAATTATATGTATGTATTTTATATACACCACTAATCATAGCTTTGCTCAGATCTGTAGCCCCAAAAATTGCTGGTCAAATCCTCAAGTCATCCTCGCAAGGCCAAAAGTCGACCAAAAGTCATCCACGTTTCCACAGCCGCCAACCTGCGATGCCCAAGAGTTGGAACACGTTGCGTGGGGAAAAGTCCATGATGTACCCTCTGGTTATGTCAACAGTTCGCTATTGAAAATGGTCATAGAAATAGTTGATTTTCCCATAAAAAATGGTGATTTTCAATAGCTATGTTAGTTTGCCAGAGGGTACACCATGGAGCCTCGATTTGTTGCCATCCTAATGAGAAAAGGATATAGTCATCCCCAAATAGATGGAAAAGTCCATCTAACCATCAAATTTTCGCTGGGGATGACGATTTTTCCTTTCCATCTATTTGGGGATTACTCTTCCATCCTTATATCCTTCTCCCCAAATAGCCATCAAATTAGTAGGGATTTACTTTTCCATCTATTTGGGGATGACTATAAACTGATATAAACTGTTGGATATAGGAGTACCCAATAAACTGTGCTCTATTTTCAGACGAACCAAACTTTGTGTCAAACTGCTGCAAGACCTGTCCGGACTGGCCATGCATATCCCCCCAAACAAGGACCCCACAGACTTTCTGGGAAAATCCCAGGGTCCCAGAGGAGTGGGCGAAACCCATGCGGAACCCATGCGGAACATGGGGGCTGTATTGTGGCAGTAATATATATATAATATATAATATTATATATATATAATAATATATATATATATAATATAATGTATATATATATATATGTTAATTCAAATTCTATAACCGATATTTCCCAAGCGTATTCATGTGGGCCACGTTGCCCATGTTGCTCTCCCATCCCATGAAATTTTGTGGTTGATTGATAGGTGTCCCGGACTATGGATAAACATAATCCCAATAAACTGGGTAGGTTTATAACCTACTGTATAAATCAATCAACAAGTTAACAAGGGTATTTTGAATGGCGCAGTCAAACCGGTCTCCCAAGTTCTCTTCATGGGCCCAAGTTAAATGATCCAATTGGATTTGGATTTGGATTGATTCTCATATGTTTGATGGTCAAAACCTCTATGATGGTTAGATCATGTCAACCCCCTGTTTTGAAACCAATCAACAGGAAAGTGCTAAATTCATTAATCTCATTCTAAATGTTATGACCAAAAAATGGATATTATTTACATTCAAACATCTTTTCCTGATAATTACCCATGAACTGGAACATGGTACAATTCAAAAGGTAGACACAATTTCTGACCAAATATGTTTTTCCTGCAAGGGTGGTGCCCCCAGTTATAGGTTGGTTTATAAACTCCATTAACTATAGTTGAGAAATGGAACTTTGGGAGCTTTATAGATCTCCTTGACCGTGGGCACTTTGGGGTACCATTTTACATGATTTACATTCAAATATTATTTGATGACAAAGTAACTTTGGGATACACATTAATGTCAACCCTGGATTAATAAACCCCAAACGGCTGTTTGATTGGGATACCATTTATGTATCATATAAAAAGACTATTTGGAGGAGTAGCCCCCTAATTAGTAAACCATGGTTTAGTCTCATCCGGGATACACATTTCCATAACTTCCTGATGCAAGAATTCGGCCTGCTGTGGGATATGATACACGTGTAGATACACGGCCTCATTTACCACGTGAGCAGTGTGAAACAAATCCCTCTATCATTTCATTGAATCAATAGGAATAAAAAGGATCCAATTGATGGAGGTACTGTACCATATAAGATGATTTTTTGTGGGGATATTCCCTGACATAGGCCTAAAAATAGGCCTTATATATGGTAGGTACCTCCAAAATGGCCATTGATTGAATCCTGGTTGGTTGAACAGGATTCCTGGTTCTTGGATTATAATCCCCTGGTTGGTGCTTTTTCGCCACTCCTCTGGAAACTATGAGTTCGTCAGTTGGGGTTACTATTCCCAACTGAATGGAAAAATAATCCAGCCATGTTCCAAAGCACCAACCAGATACCCATCTTTGGGGGATGTTTGGGGTATAAATGGTGATATGCAGGTTCTCGAAACCACCAACCAGCCAAGTAAACATCATACATGGCTTTGTCTGAAAATAGAGGATACCCACAGATGGCCATCTTGGGGAACATCAAAAAATCCATTGGAATTGGAGGTAGCCTATTTGGGGTTACTATTCCCTATGGAAAAAATGTTCCACCAACCAGACCCCGGTATATGAAGGGTAGTATCATCCCCGAACTAATCATCAACCCTGCCAGGGTTTTTGAACACCACACCGTGCCTCAGCCAACCTTTCACCTTCGCGACGCTCACCTGGCGCCAAAAAAAAAAAGTCGCTGCAGGAGGCCATGGAAAGAAAAACGACACACACACAACGCGGGATATAGCCCTATAGCCAGTTCTAATTCGCTTATAACCTCATTAAGTGATATATAACCAACTAGTTGCAGGAGTTCTAATCCCATTATATAGCACATTTAAAACTGTTAAGGGCCATAACTGTAGGGACATGATGGAGATATAGTGGCATTATAATTATGTGTGATATTTTATGGAATATATAATCAACATTCAGTTCAGATAGAATGGCCTTAGAAATCCTCTTATAAACAGTGGAATCCTCTATAAATCCTCTACACAAATCCCTGGCTATGGACTGAATCACCCTTATCCTATATATATATATAAATTCTATATAAATTGGCTATGTGGATTTATTCCCAAATATATGGATTGGTGGGAAATATAAAATCTGAAATATGGGAAAATCCTAATTCTATAAAGACCCAAAGAGTTTTCCCATATTTTCCCTATGGATTATTAATCAACCCCCCACCAACCCCCCCGACCTGGATCCGCTGCTGTCGCAGCACTTCTCCCACCACCTCCGCCGAGAGGCTGGGCCCGGCACGCAAGGGGAGGCCGCCAGGTGCACGGACCTCCCACCATTCCTGGGGAAAGGCTGGGAGTTCACCAAAACTCGGGAAAAACAGCTGAACACATGAGCCATGGTCAATACTCACTATATGGTTGATGGTCATCCCATCCATAATAAGGATCCTTATAATGGTTACTATAAATCCCTATGAACCATTGGATGACTAGCCCCTATTAATGGTTATTAACCATGAGTATTGACAATAGCTCATGACATGGGATTCATGATGATTTGGCATGATTTGGCATGATTTGGCTGGCCATTTTTGGGGTTGAAAAAATGGCTTAATTTCTGGAATTTCTATGGTTTTATGATGGTATGCTGGATTGAAGTAACAAAAGTGGGGGCTTGGAAATGGTTTGACCAAGAAATACAGTATGTGGATAGAAAATGGTTTAATCATGGAAAACCAAGTAAAAAAAACATGTCATTGACATGAATCTTTTTTGATAACTCTTGGAAATTCTCCAGATGAGATTTCGTGGCTGCCATCCTCAATCGGAATACATCCCGAGAGCAGGGAAGCTTCACCAATCTCTATGTGTTGATCCTTGGACTCTCACCATAAATGGCGCCAAGAAGGAGGATGAAGGCCACCATTGCATATTTGCTGCTCATTTCCCTATGGTTTCAACCACCTCTATCAGCCATTTTTGGGTTAAACCCGGTATATGATGCTATGCCTCTCAGTCATTATATCCATCATTCCTGCTGGTTGAATCATGACCATTTTCGGTCAAGCCATTTGAAATCACTCTGATCTATCTAGATGCTGCCAGCCGGGCAAAGATACTCAGGATTCCTGATATTTACCGTGCAAACACCGTGCGCTACTGAAGCTGGGATGAGTGCAGTGGTAAATCCCACAATTTTTAACCAATGCGTTGAAGGTGTAAAAATCAACCGACTCCCCAAAATAGCAGCAAGATGAATATATATATATACAATTATATACACACATATATATATACACTATATACTATATATATATGTATATATATGTATATATATAATTATATAATTACATATACATATATACATACACAAATACATATATAATCACATGCACATATATATATATATAATATTATATAATTATATAGCATTGGCAGGCCCCTCTCAACAAGTCTGGGTCCCTGAAGTCCAAAGATGTCCGAATTTCCCTTTGCGAAGATCTCAAAAAACGCCACATCTCCAAAGGTCGAACTACCATCCTCTGCGCTGACGCGCGCCGTCTTTGGATGGCGGAGGGTGCCTTTTGGCTGTGCCTCCACGGCTCGTGAGCAAGCATCATAGGCGTCGCTATGCGTCGCTTAGCCATGCCTTGTCATTGTAGTGAAAATACAGTATGTGAAAGTTTCGTTTCAAACCATCTAGTAACTATAGTATGACGTTTATGCGTCTCGGTCAAAATAAGGTACTCCCGAAAATTGATATTTGATTCTGGGTGTAATATGCTGTGAGGATCCGTTCAGTGCTTTGATCCCAACCCACATGTTTGGTCCACACTCTTTGGGACATGTTTGGCCACTGCTGCAGCTATTGACCAAAAACCCAGCGCGTAATGAACAACGAGGCACCACATCTTCCTCTTCGTACGCCATGTTGTGAGGGCTCTCACCATGCTGGTACCGTATCGGATGGGTCTTAATTTCAAGGCCAGAGCTTAGAGGCTTAGAGGGTACCTCAGATTGTGACCCAGGCCATGATTTTTGTTGCTTTATACCTTCGTTACCCGGCAGAAGCCAAAAAATGTGTGTTTCTGGAAGACATGTTCTGTTTTATTACCCTCTGGTAAACCGACAGAACTATGGAACATCACCATTTTTAATGGGCAAATCAACTATTTCTATGGCCATTTTCAATAGCTATGTTTGTTTACCGGAGGATAAATGCAATCGGTTGATTGGATTTCAAGTAGGAAATGTCTGTATGGAGTCGAGTCATGTCGTTGAACAAATCAAGCTCTATGATGGTAGCTGTATTTCGGCGTTGCTTATCTTCCACGAAACTCGGCAAAACGCGTTGCTGCGGCTAATCCTGAAACAATAACAATCTTCAAAATAATGTTGATTCAAGTTGCATTGTATACATGGAGGCTTGTCCCTTGATTTTTGACCCTTTCTTGAGAGGTCATGGTGGTTTCATGGCATCCCAGAAAGTCTGGACAAAAAACAGGGCTGCACGGAACATGGGCCGAACATCAGCCGACATCATCTCGCCCTTGAAAGCGCTACTAGTAATATCAACAATTTAAAGCCTTCAAGATAGGACATTTACAGTACCCTCTGGTAATTTATATAACAATAAGCTATGGAAAATCAGCATTTTTCGAATTGATCTATAGATGGTCCGGTTTTCCATAGTTATGTTAGTCTACCAGGGGGTACCAACCTCTGCTTTGCCAAACCTGGTTTGCCAACCAGAAAATCAACGTGGACACAAGGTCTTCCTACCAAGAAAGGTCTTGATCCATGAAATGAGAAACATTACACCACAACTCTCCACACAACATCCCCAAACCAAAGATGGATTCCCGCAAATGCGCTGCAAACATCTAGCCTCATTGAGATCATTTAGGTTTAGCATGAAATCCACAAAATGGTCATTTTTGATAACAAAAACAGGTCATGTTTCAAATCCATTTGGGTCAGGCGGAATCAAATGCTTAGTCCAACATTTCAACATGACCATGTTACCATGCTGATACAATTTTTGAAGTCTCCTAGCCTAAATGCTCCTTCGTGCTGCAATATTTACAAACATTTATCACAATCATGATCAAATTATATATATATATACCATTATATATATATATACAATTATATATATATATACACGTATATATATATGGTTTGGATACATGTTGATTAATACCGACACATTCACATTTTCCTATATAAACCATAATATCTTCCAGACAATATTTTCAATGATCCAGCCCCATGGTTCGCACTCTCGAAATCCCAGGTGGGAACTTGTCGCACCTGAGATGGACAACAAAAAAACCTGCGAGAGTCATCAAGGACAAGGACAGGGAGTGTGGTCAGGAAGCATGTTTAATGGTTGGTGGTTATATACTGTTAATAATTGTTAATATATGGTTATTATATGGTTAATGATGGTTAATAACTATATAACTGGTTGGTGGTTTTGAGCCACCCCTCTGAAAAATGATGGAGTTCGTCAGTTGGGATTATTATTCCCAACTGAATGGAACAATAAGAAATGTTCCAAAGCACCAACCAGATACCCATCTTTGGGGGATGTTTGGGGTATGAATGGTGATATGCAGGTTCTCGAAAATGGGGGTACCCCCAAATCATCCATTTTAATAGGATTTACCATTATTTTTAGACAACCATCCATTTTGGGGTACCCCCATTGCAGGAAACCTACATATGTAAACATACCGAATGGATACACAAAATGATCAAAATGGAAGGTTCTGACCAAGCTGTGTTGTAAAACATCCAGCAAGCTGACTTGAAGCACGCTCGAGCGGGATGAATCATGGTTCCCCCGAATCTGACCAAGATGCAGTAGAATACAGAATTCCAACTCGTTTCGTCACCTGAATGTTATGAAACTCTATTGTCGGATTACTTCTACTCGTACTCCATCCAATCACCAGCCAAGCACGTCAACCACTGCTCGCGTGAAGTCTTTGACTGAGGTCATTGATCAAATTGACACAAGTGATATACTATGCTGAAAAATCCTGAGAATATGACATGGATATCCAATGCTATCCAATTTCAAATTGTGTATCATCAATATTTTCTATATTTTCTGATACTGAGGAAAAACAGGGTGGACAGAGCAAACCAAATGCACATCAAGAGTTGTCAACAAATTGGATGATTCCAGGGTCTGCCATTTTAGGAAACCTCCTAAATCTGGATAATTCATGATAACTCATGATCACCAGATTTTTATTCCCCCAATGCTGGCACCCATGATCTCCCGCTCAGAACTCAAGCAATTTTTTTCTGCACTCAGAACTCCAGGTCTTCGGCTTCCTTGCGCGACAACGAGAAACATGGCATTTCAACCAAAGATTCACCCACATACTGGGTAATTATGTCTAAAGTCACAACTGGTTCTGTCAAAGTGACCTTTTCAAGCACCAATTCCAGGTCACATAACCCCAAAAAAGGTCACTAACCACCTCAAAAGGGTCACTTTGAAGAATTTGGTACGTGGATCCTGTATTGTATATAATATAGAAACAACTATGTGTGAAATTTCTGCGACATGGCTTGCACCGTTTTCTTTGACAAACTTCTTTGTAGCCAACTCAGGCATCCTAAGAAATAGGATGAGAAAAGCAGGACATTTTTACAAGCACCAACCACGCAGGCAAAACGTCTTAGATGAGTCATCTTCAGTATGCTAACAGTTGCTAACAGACCCAGCCCACAAGCAGATGGGTTTTGTTGGAAAAATCCACGGAAACTTGGCTGGAAACTCGGCTGAAGCCCCATGGCGAATAGCATGGAAGAGCTACCAAAACCTGACTGGAAACTGAAAACCTTAGTTTTTTTCAATGGCCATGCAACAGGAACCGATTGATTGGAGGTACCGATTCCATATATGTGTGGCCTATTTTTCAGGCCTATGTAAGGGCATATCCCCACAAAATATGGCCTTATATGGTACAGTACCTCCATTTTAGGATCCTGAAACCATTGTTTTTTTAGCATCAATAGATTTCACTTAGAAACTTGGCATGGAACGAAAGCTGGTCCCCCATACAAGGTGAGATCGTTAATAACATAGCTAAGTTGCTTTAGAACTATAGTAACTATGGTTTATGGATGTTTGCGCTAGATATATCTATAGTCTAATAGTATTCATGGGTCTACGAACCAACTTATAGTCATAACCCAATAGATTGATAATTCTTGGGTAACTATATAATTATTAAGAACTACTGGGCAACTAATCCTTTCTAATAATTATTGGGTAGCTAATTGGAATAATTATTGGATGTAATTATTCTAGGAATTTCATTATGGGGTAACTAACTATTAGAAATTACTGTTAAACCCAATATAGTACACAAAAAAATAAGGGGGCCTCACCAACTTTTCTGGCGCCTGACTTGCGGTCCCTGTCTCCTCTGGGGCTTTGCCTGCGTTCAGCATGGCGATGATGGCGAAAGACGGGGTTGGACCATTGTAAGTTGACTAGTTTGGTGGCTTGGAATCATTAAGATAAACATATACTATCAATTGTTATCATCACTTCTGACTCATGGCACCAAAATAAATATTACCCAAAACGGTGTCATCAAACTTGGCTATGGTTAGTTGGGCTCTTGGACCGTTTAGTCCAGATATGATTCTTTGGTAATCAAACGGAGCAGTTGAAAATCCTCCACAAATGGTGTCTTAATTGGAAACTCATCAATGGATGATTTTCCGTTCCCATGTTTGATTGACAGAGGGTAATCGTTCCTGCCTCCTTAGTGCTCTCACTATGGATTTGTCTGAAACTAGAGCATCCCCAAATTCACTGGTTGAGCATCATATTCCCCCCTTCAACAAAAATTAGCATCCAGCAGTTTCAGACATATTCCCCCCTTCAACAAAAATTAGCATCCAGCAGTTTCAGACAAACTAATATATGGGTATGGATCAAAACTTCTGTTCACGTCGGAATAGCTGGCAGGTAGATGTTGTTTCCCCCAAATATGGTATATATAATGAGTGTTCATCCATCCCGATATAAATCATATTGTTGATTCTTGTTGGTTATATCATCTACCATTAAAACACATCCTTCAAAAAAACACACACACACACCATTTAAAGATGATTATCATTCAATAGAACCTTAAACTTAAAACCACCATTTCAAGATTATTTACCATCTGGTTGTGACTAACATAGCCATGGAAAATCACCATTTTATAGCTAGGTAAACCATCTATTTTTATGGGCCATCTATACCATGGCTAGGTTAAATAACCAGATGATTTAAAGATGATTTCCCACCATTTTCGCCAGGTACCTCCATCCCCACCTCGCACCTCCACCCCTCGTCGCCGCCGCCGTCGTCGTCGTCGACGTCGCCGCCGCCGGTGGCATCGCAGGCATCGCAGGCGGCGCAACCGTTGGTGCGGCAGCAGCCACGGCAGCTTCGGTCAGCGAAGCCCTAGGCGTGGCGAACTTGGAGGATGCTGGAAGGGGGTGGCAGCTGGTTTCTGAGTGTATCTTACAATTGTATATCTATATATAACTTAAGTATCTATGTATATACAATTACATATATATATATATGTAATTATATATAATTACATGATTATGTATATATATACATGACCAAAAGTATACAACATATGATCTTAATGATAAATATTCGTAGACAAATATCAAGTGCCGGTGTATAAGATATAGTGAGAATATTTGCTTGTTTATATCAAACAATGGTGATTGTACCGGGCCTATATTTAGAGAACCCGCAATAACATCATATCGCCTGGTTGCATTAACATATACGGGCCAACGATTGGGTGGATAGATTTATCAACTTGTAACATTGTTTTTTTTTCCCGGGGGCATCAAATTGCATCTCGTTGAAACAGTTGCAGCACCCTAGAAACAACATCACGTTTGGGGATGGGTCAATTGGTTCTGGCTGCTCCCTAGGCCTCGAAGTTTGACAAGAATAGCTGCCATGGCTGCAAAAAAGCTATATATTTTATTATATTTTCAGGTAAACCATCTTGAAATCTTGTACTTTATTGAATCCCACTTTTGAGTTTGCTTCAATGGGAAGAATTTCAGGGCCTGAAAACGGAGCGATTTTGTACCTGGTACCTTATTTTAGGCCATATTTTGTTGCGGAATTTTCCCTGAAACTACGCCCTTATCCCTGCAACGGCCATTGATTAAACCGCACCTGGACACCACGATCTGTGGCACGATCTGCACGATCTCTTCTCGGCACTCCAATTGCTCATAGACCTGACGAAATGGTTCATAGCGACACCAGAGGAAAGATGGCGAAACATGCTAACCTAGAAACATATAGGTATTTAATATGACTATGATTAAATGGGACTTGTATTCATATACAGATATATATATATTGCGAACAACGCACTGGTAGCTCAAACCTCTTCCACAAAGCCCAACTCCCAAGTCAGGCGGTTCTTTTCCCCACAAGCGGTCGGCCAGAGAATCTGAAGTTTGGAATGGAAGGTGTAGCCACACACCAAAGCAGTTGGATGTCCTCACCCAAATTGGCGCCCTGCGCAAATAGCTATGGCTGCAAGCAACTCCCACCCACCTCGTCTCCTGTTAGGACCAGAGCCTATGTTGCTACGGCAAAATGCCCGGTTGAGAAAAGGGTATCATCACTTTCACGAGTTGCATGGTTCAACTGTTGCATCGCCAAGACATGAGAACTGAGAATCACCTTGCCACAATGTACAATTCACACTCCCAAAAATCCAAACAAAAAAAAAATCAGCAAGGTGATTGAGAGGGATCTGCATCACTATGACAGTTGTTGCGAAGCCACTTCAGTCGAGTCCGCGAATCGGATCTAGCCTTCAAAATTTCCAATTCATCATTCAGTCGATATTTTCCTTGCATGAGGGTTTCTCGAAGGAAACTGGTATCCATTATCTTCGTCAAACTGTCGGCCAATTGAGCACCGGAATGAACCCAACGAACACTGACTCCTTCGGCTATCATTTCTTTAATCTTTCTGGCATTCAATTGAGTCCTGAATTCACTACACGCTGGAGGGGCTGTGCGTGTAATAAGATCATACAAGCTCTTACAATCAGTGGCAATGGTGTCCTCAGATAACCTCTGTGCCTTGACTGTAGCTGTGGAATAAGAAACTGGAAGTTTCTGCAAAGCCGCTTCGGGAGTCTGCCAATGCACCTTGGAGTTCAATAACCACGCCCAACAAAGCCGAACCCAGGAAAGTTGATCGAGAACTGAGCTAAAGGAAACAGTCTCTGCCGCTAACGTACTGGTCACAACACGTTGTATCTTTTTGCAACCCCAGGATATTGGATTAACCATACAAGTAACGTTATCCCCAATTTCCTTGTGAGTACTCATGATGATACTGCCAGTGTGAGAGTCCGGATTCTTCTTCGAGGAGAACGATGCGTCCGAAAATGCTAAAAATCTCAGATCTGCACAGTTGATAGGATTGATGGTGATGGAAACGTTAGCATGTCTTTTGGCTTCATGAAGTGTTTTATTGGCGTCAATCAGTGTATTGATAGTTGCTTTGTTGATATCGGATTGTAGGAAACTGAGACGACTTGCAAGATCTGGACGGGTATGCACAGAAGCATATTGCAAACTCCCTATGAGCCCACGAAGCGCCAAACGTTCTTCTGCTGTCACTGGCTCGGATTCCATTTTTCTGCGATCTGGTTTGATCCGGATTGGTTCAATTCTTTTGACATATTCACCTTGTGAGAGAGTAATCCCTTTGTTTGGGTGCTGAAACATCTCTATACCTGTGAAGGTGAACTGACCTGTTTTGTGTGAACCAAAAGGATACTTCTTCTCGAGCTCGGCAAGTTTCGAAAGAAATCTCTCATTACCACCGCATAAGCCATCATCAACATGTATGCCAATTATTCCATCAGGTTGTTGTGTCTTCGGGCATCTGAGAATGAAGGTGCAGGGGCAAAATGGTGATTGTTCGAACTCAAGTTTTAGTAACTCTTCTCGCAGAGCTTGAAACCAGAGACAAGGCGCATCTATGAGACCGTAGGCGCTCTTGGCTAGTCGACAAATCTCCTCTGGTCGGAGTTCCATCTTAGTTGCTAGTTCCGGCACAGGTTCCAAACCAATCACACGATCCTTTTGGGGCCTTCCTTGAAGAAAAGCAGCTTTCACATCGAAGGATCTGAGTATCCATGATTTGGAGGCGATCAATTGTAGTAACAGCATCTTTGAATGTCGGTTGAGTGTTGGTGAATCCCTTGGAATCTCGGTAATCTTAGGATCCAAATATCCCAGTACCACCAATCGCGCCTTTGCCTTGCGGTGTTTCTGTGGATGTTCAGGATCGCGATCTTCCACTTCAATGGGTTTCCAGGTGAGAACCCAACGACATCTCAAAATTTGTTCTGGATCAATTTGGTTCCGGAACATACGTTGTACCGTTCCCGTTTGCAACCAATTGGAAACTTCGGCCTCTTTGGCCTTGACAAATTCAGCTCTTTCAGACACTGTCAGTTCTGACAGACGAACCTCAGCACGCTGTTTCTTTGCAGCTGAAGCCAGAAAAGCCAAGTCTTCGGGATTGTCGGATTGTCGCCACGCCTGAATGTCAGCATCGGTGACAAAAATCTCACTACGCCAGCCAACATTTTCTTCCAGCTCATCCAGGGCAAGATCATCCGCATCATGACAGTAAAGCCCTTCGCAAACCAAATCATCATCATCATCATCATCATCATCATCATCATCAGGTATTGGGATCTCTTCAGGCACGGTTGGTTCCACGCTTTCTGCCGGTGGTGTGGATGGTATTGCAGGTTCATCATCAGGTTGTTCATCAGTATTGGAACTGTTGGATAGAGGTATGTTATTATTGACAGTTGGTGGATTGTTGTTGGGGATATCGTCAATGGGAAAGCTTTCAGGGGTACTTTGGTTGCCCAAGTTTACAAATCTGGTCATGACCCCGGAAGTCTCAGCTGGTAGTTGTCTGGCAATCTCGGATATTCCAGGCTCATTTGGTCTCTGGACAATGGCTTTGGCTTCTTCGGCAGTCACTGGTCGAACGTGCTCGGGTGCACATCTAAACAGCTTGCTGGACATGGTCACCCAAATGGTTTGTTGATTCTCATGGACAACTACCTTCATGGGACCTTGCCAAAATCCTGGCTGTTGACCATTTCCTTCCTTCCAGGCCATTATCCATTCACCAGGCTGATATCGTCCCCGAAATGGGTTTGATCTACGCAACATGGCTCTTCTCAGGACAGAGTCATTATCGGCACTGTGAAAGGCTCGTCTTGCCGTTTCACGATAGGCAAGTTGGGCGCGGAATTTGATTCCCTGCGCATGATCAGACTCTGCCAACATGTGTGCCGGCAACAACATGTCACTGCTAACAGAACCAGGAAGACGACTATGTTTGCCCAAAACAAGTACCTCTGGTGCAAAACCACCCTTCAAGCTGCTGGCATTTTTGGCTTGAGTGCACCACCAGAGTGCCTTTTGTAGATCTGCATAGCTATCTATGTTGTGTTCTGCATTGAACTTTGTGAGCATGTGCTGTAAAATGGCCCCATGTCTTTCGGATCTACCATTTTGGAAATGGGCTTCAGGGCTGATGGTCGTGGCTCGTATGTTATGGCTCTGAAGGAAATGCATGAAACCTTCACTGTTCAGTTCTGAGGCCGCATCAACAAGGAGTTCTCCAGGGATTCCCGCCCAAGACAACCACATGGTGAGCATGGCTTGAATCACATCTTCGGTTGATTTGGAAGGGGCAATTGTGGCCATATGGAAATTGGTTCCCCAATCAAGTACATGATACATATGAAAGGTTTTTCCATGAATGTTTGTCCACACGAGTCCATCAATTGAAATCCTGTCGTTGAAATCTATGTCATCACGCAAAGAACTGGGCCGAGCATGTTTTGGCATGGAATTCTGAGTGCAAATGTCACATTGAAAGTTCCTGGCGGCTTTAACCATTTCTGGTCGGTAACCTTGTTGCAACATGATTGTACTCATTCTCTCAGCACTTGGATGCCCCAGATTCTTATGGATTTTGTTCAGGATATTTCGATCTTCTTTGGACAGGACTTTGAGTGATTCATGACTTTCAAGTTTACTGGAGATGGAATGCTTTGGGTATTCCTGGTTATCTTCGGTTTTAGGGAGGTTATCACAGGGAGGATTATAGTTAATTTCTTGTGGGGTTATGGCAGTTGAGGGTGAAATTGACTCTTTGGGATGTTCATGTTCAACTCTGTCAGGCTCATCTGGGTGCACAGGAACATTCTCCGGCAAAATGCTTGGAGAGGAGACCGCAGGGACAGGCATCTCTACAGTGGCAGGTTCTCGACTTTCTCCAGTGTTTGCTGCAAATACCGTTATATTGATTCGGCAGGCATGGGAAGGTCGAACTTTCTGGCGCTTGGATAATTGCTCCCAGTTCTCCCAATCATCTTCAACAAAAATTTGAGTTGTTCCTCTTTTGAGATAGGCACACTTCCTAAAGGGAGCTTCGCTGGCAACAACATCTTCAGGTGGCACAATTGTTCGATTCGAGCCTCTGCAAGCAATGACGAATTTTACTTGTTTGTCAGGTAAGAGTTCCTGGACATTTTGCAAAATTGTGGGGTCATCAATGGTACGTTTACCTACCCGTGCCAGCAGGGGATCTACGAGATCAAACACCTTGGTCCAAGCATCCAGAGCGTTCAAAGGAGATTGCTTTCCATTGAGCTTTCTCCGTTTAACCTGCAGGGATGAGGTCATCTCCGTCGACCTGGACAGTTTCGGCTTTGCAGTCATGACAAGTCTCCGTCGCTTCAGCGCAGGTTCATTCACCAAAGTGGGTGATTCACTCATGAACATGACTGGGTCACATGGTTTCTCTCTTGGAAAAGTTATCTTACACAAAACTTTGGCCATGTCACGTGCAAATTTTCGAGGATATGATTCTGAGAATGTGGACCTGTTCATTCGCATTCCATGGACAACCGTGGAACCTTCGATCACCTGATGTTCATGATTGCCACAACATTTCTTATTGCGCAAACTCTCAGCAACACGACTTGAAGTCGAAAGCACGGTCATACCCTTCTTGATAAATTTGCCACTCTCAGGGTCTTGCAAAGAACCAGCAGTGCACATATCAAAATCTGTTGCTTGAGTCACCTGGTGAACTTCTTGAAGGTATGGCAATTTGAACATCAGTGAGGCACGTGATTGTTCCCAGTGCATGTGACGATGGCATGATCTTTGATATCGCATGATAACAATCCCTAAAGCAATCTGTTCCAAATGCTGAAGTCTCAGTTGTTGCAACTTGTCCCATGACTGGAGTGATCGACTGCCATTCAAGGTTGACCAACCCGACCACGGCCCACAAGAAGGTGAAAACCATACATGTTCCGGATTCTTGGAAAGCAAAGTTTGAAACAACAGCAAACGACCCTCACGAGATTGCAAGTCACATTGAGCTAAACCAAGACGCTGCGCTTGAAAACCTAACTGTTGCACCTGGTGGGTGAGTCGGCTCTCTGGGCCACAAAAGACTTCCAAAAGTGTGAGTCTGCCGCGGCTGCCAAAAGTTGGCTTGGATTCTCGATTGCAGCTATCAAATTCTTGGGAGTACAATTCAATCAGTTGAAGAAACTTCTTACGCTCAGCACAACTGTGAGTTGTTAGATCATCCACATGTTGGTTGTTACTCCATGTCTCTCCAGCTGCAAGAAAACCCATCATCTCGGCTGCTTCAAAATCTACTGTTCGATGATCCCGGCATGACTCTGAGAACCCTGGCTCATTGACATCTGCTCGACGGCCTGCAGGATGGTCTGGATGGCATTCTCCATGTGCAGCATGCGCTGCTCCAGATGAGAGACATCGACTGGAACTTCGATCGGCATCTCCGATTCCATCTCGTCCAAGTCCCACACTGACTGTTCTTCGGGTTCCAGGTAGACTCGTAACTCTTTGGCTGGCATGACCTTGGGCTTTGGAGACCAGCTTGGGTTCAATGGCTTCCCATTCCCCTTGAGTGCAGAGGTCTTGGAAGGCTGGGGCTGTGGCTCTGTCACGGTTACCACACTTCCTTCGAGTTCTGCACGCTCGATCTTGAGCCCGATGTAGTGAATCATCAGACGGTGTGAGCCTTTTCTGCTGTCCTGGTAGTGTTTGAGAAACCAGTTGATCCACTGTTGATCGGTTTCCCACACTTCCTGGAACTGCCGGCCCCGATACTTGGTGCCAAAATCCACCTTCATCATGTTCAGCTGTTCCAGTGAGTACTGGCTGAGATCGGGAAGTTCCTCGACCTTCTGAGCTTGAATCTTCTGGAGACGTTCGAGCAACGACGTCATGGGCAACGGATCCGTCAGGAAAGGCACGTTCAGGCAAATCGCAAGGCACTTGAGCTGATACTGTTTGGACGGAATGTGATGATTTCGGCTCCGAAATCTCGGATGTCATCACTGGCATGCTGTCTTTCATGTCATGTTCATGCATGGACACTTGTGAGACGAACTTATCCTTTTGAGAGGAAACTTCATCTATGTTACCCTCTGCGGCTGACACGGACATAGATTTTGGCAGGCTGATTTCGGCCATGTGAGTTTCGGCATGAGGCTGAATTGCCGATGCATTGGCCGGCAAGGCTGCCAGGTCATTCAAATCTACCAAAAAGAGTCCCTTGGGCGTCAACTGCAGTGGAAATTCTCGATGAAACTTCTTCGACCACATGACATGTCTTTCAACATCAATCACAGCATGAAAGGCTCGCAACAATGTATTGGAGATCAAAAACGGCGTTGACCCAGGGACAATTGCGATCTTCAGCAACATGTCTTGCAGCGGAACTACCAAAGCTTGGGTGCTTTTCAAGGTGCCATGATTACCAAAACGAAAAGTGACATGACAGGGACAACGGGACAACTGGCTACGGATGTTCGGATGCAGGCTTTGGATTAAATCAACCACCAACTCACTACCGATCACTGTCTTTGTTGCACCTAGATCAACAACCCCCAAGCTACCATGCGTGGCAAACAGGGCATGACTCTCAGACAAAGGCTCAACTGCACCTTCACAGGTTGGCTCAATCCTCGGCATTGAGGACCGCTGGAACTTGAACTTAGGATTTCGTTCCCACACATTATTAAGGGATACCCTTAATCTCCCCTTGAAATCCTGAGAACCAGTAAAAGACAAAAAACTCGCTTCAACCTGAGGTTCATCTATGGGCCCTGAACGGTCTTCAGGGATCTGCAGAAACTCCATCGGCAAGGCTGCGTCGGAACTCACAAAGGATGTGGGTGCAGCGGCACTGGATTGGATGGATCTCGGCTTCTCCGGGCACTCAGCTTTCCAATGCCCTACCTTGTTGCATATCCTACACCTAGATGTCAGGATTCTTTGTTCAAGTGACTTCCTCGAAGAGCTGTGTCCCTTCTGGAACTTGCCTTTGACGCGTCCCTTGGAGTGGCCTTTGGCCTTTCCTCCTTGAGATACTGGCCAGAATCCACGGAAGCGGACTTTTTCACTGAGGCGCTTTCTTGCCTCAGTGTACGTGTTGTATGCTGCTGCTAGCTCTTCATCACCCTGAATTACCTCGGATGCTGCGTTTTCGAAATCGCAAATAAAAGTGGCATCAGTGTCACCTTCACTCAACAAGATTTCAAACAGTTCATCCTCACATTCCATTTCACCTTCGGCAGCATAGATTTCAGGGTTCCCATCATCATCATCATCACCTATGGCCTCAGATACCAGGGTGGCTTGATCATATGTTTTCAACTTGGTGGGTTTCATTCCGGTCACATCTTGAAAGAATCCTGCTCCAAGCATGCGGATGGCACTACTCACTTTCTGTACAGATAGTTCACCGGATCCGGCTGCATCTGCATCGACCAAAACCCTTTTCTTGTCCTCAGACGACAACGTCGAACCTCGAAGAGTGACGTAGGCCTGAAGGTCGGACAGTTTGAGCTCACGGCTATTCAACTCGGTCCACATGATATCTGCACGAGCCAGAAAGGAGTCGGCTGTCTCATCAGCCTTTTGAATGCACTTGTACAGCGCACGTTCTGCATATTCATACCGTTTCTCAAGACCCAATTGGCCCCAATGACCTCCGAGGATCTCCACAAGGCGTTTCACAGATTTTCGATCATTCTCCAACAGTTCCTTCTGGTGCAACTGGAGTTTCAGAAAGGTGGAGCCACTGCAATTCAAAATCAGTCGTGTTACCAATTCTGTAAATTTGCCAGCTGGCCAAGCTTCTACCAGCAGACCAACTTTCTGAGTATATACCTGCAAATCGTCTTTCGAGGGATCAAAGGAAGGTACCAGTGCTGATAGCTGATTGGGCACAAAACTTGAGGCTTCAGACCCAGCTGACGGAACACCGTCTTCCCCAGACATGATGTCAGCTTGAAGTCAAAGTCCTGGATCACCCGCACTTATCGGCAGCGGGGCTCCGCTACCAATGCGAACAACGCACTGGTAGCTCAAACCTCTTCCACAAAGCCCAACTCCCAAGTCAGGCGGTTCTTTTCCCTACAAGCGGTCGGCCAGAGAGTCTGAAGTTTGGAATGGAAGGTGTAGCCACACACCAAAGCAGTTGGATGTCCTCACCCAAATTGGCGCCCTGCGCAAATAGCTATGGCTGCAAGCAACTCCCACCCACCTCGTCTCCTGTTAGGACCAGAGCCTATGTTGCTACGGCAAAATGCCCGGTTGAGAAAAGGGTATCATCACTTTCACGAGTTGCATGGTTCAACTGTTGCATCGCCAAGACATGAGAACTGAGAATCACCTTGCCACAATGTACAATTCACAATATATGTATATATATATATGTATATATATATGTATATATATATATATTGTTGTTTATATAATTGATAGATAAATAGCTGATTTGTGATAGAAATCCGTGGTGGTTTGCTCGAGCCCATCTTTTTGTGCATGTCTGGGAATGCCCAGTTAGAGGTTACCAGGTTGGCTGACAAACCCACATATCATCTTATATCTACCAGAAACTGTAGTTAGTTAGAATTCATCCATGTATATACTATACATATATGGTTTATGTAGATAATAAAGCAGCATCTACCCTCTGGTAATTTAACATAGCTATTGAAAATGACCCATTTATAGTTGATTTACCATAAAAATTGGCGATTTTCCATATTTTTTTTTGTATGTTTACCAGGCCGGGTATCATACAATGCGAATGTGACTTTTGGTGGACAAAAAATGCTGCGGCGCTCATTGAATCCAGCTACCCCAAGGGTTTTTTCAACATCGAACCTTGGAGGTAACTCAGCAACGCGGAGTTACGGCAAAAATTGGACCCCTCTGAAAAATGATGGAGTTGGTCAGTTGGGATGATTGTTCCCAACGAAATGGAACAATAATCCAGCCATGTTCCAAAGCACCAACCAGTAAATATCTTCAAATTTAAATAATGATTTTGGAGGAATCTAGTGGATATTCATGGATATTCATGGATATTCTGTCTCTAGGATGACTCTAGTTTTGCCCGATAAAATCATGTTGCCTTAAGCGGTATTTTTATTCAGGACTGACTAGAAAAATGATGCTACCAGCAACAACACATCTGGGTAGGAGGTCACCAAAGCCCCATTCTTGCGGTGCACCTCATCAAATTTCTGGTTTTTCAGGATCCTAAAGTTGGACTGTTGCTGCCAGTGCTTTCCACATCATGGAGCCCCGAAAATGGGGTAGACCTCCAAATTCTATTCAAACCACTAATAGACCTACCAGTTGGGAATGTTTTACACTATAAAAATGGTGATGACTTGGGGTGGTCTATTTGCTTTACCACATCAAACTGCTATCTGTTTCTAAACAATGACACATTAATAACCACTACTTCTTTGCCAAATTCCAATTGGGATTTATCATGATTTATCATCCCTAGAACTTAATAACCACAATACACATACCAGTTCTAGGGATAACCCCCTGAAATTGGAGGCCTAGAAAGGTCAATCGACGCGAGCGAGGCGCTTCTGTTGCATCAGTCATTGGAGGATCTCTGTCGTCCAAGTCCATCACCTCGCGGTGAAGCCAATATAGCGAAAAACCCAAAAATGCCATGATTTGTTGAATCACCAAAAAAAAATCTGCTAAATCATTTGGGGACAATTAACATTTTAATATTATTAATATTGGTGATTTATATGATCTGCTATATCATTTGGTTTGTTTTTAATGTTTTTTGTTAAAAACTTCGCACATCAATTGCGGATTCAACCAATCATCCGCAGACGATCATCACATGACACCCCTAAAATGATGAAGTGTCTGAAGCCTAAAAAATCATGGCCCACAGAGATACTCTCCAGTAGACTGACATAGCGAACTGGAAGCCATGGCCCATTTTATAGATGATGTACCTATCCCATAGGATCCATGGTGCTGGTATATATGCTAACATTTGGGGTATATTGATGGTAAATGTTACCATATATAGCATACATGGATCCTATGGGTATTGAAAATGGTGATGTCCATACCTTTATGCATGTCGACCAAAGGGTACACCAAAAGGAGGCCATAGCAGTGACCAATTGCGACCAAAGCGGAGGCTGAAGACTCAGGGGTGTCTGGCTGGGCTGCGTGAAACTGCAATCTGTCTCTCAGGGTCTCTCAGGGTCATCACTTCACTTTCAAGTACGAACAATTTTCTGGCTTCTCATGATCTTAAACATGTTTAGCATGTTTAAACACCATAAGCAACATATCCATTTGGGGGATATCTATCCCATGAACCTGACCCCATGGAAGGAGCGCCTGATTCAACGGTAGGCAGGGCCAGAGGAAACTCTCCAAACTCAGCAAGGACCAACTCACCATGAACCTCATCCAGCCCAGATGCCCTCTGGTGGGCGTGCATCCCACTGATTTCCATAGAAAAAAACAGTATATCCCTATGTATATATATATAGAATGTTCACAGTTTTACATGTGTGTATATATATATATAAACATATACATATGTATGTATTATGTATGTCATGTCATGTCATGTCATGTCATGTCATGTTGTGTTATGTTATGTTATGTTATGTATGTAGTGTATGTATGCAATGTATGTATGTAATGTATGTAATGTATGTAATGTATGTATGTAGTGTATGTAATGTATGTAATGTAATGTAATGTAATGTAATGTAATGTAATGTAATGTATGTATGAATATACATATATATGCATATGTATATATATATATGTATACATATATGTATATATAAAGGGGCTATTAGTCACTTACTAACTGAAATGCACATCCAAGAATAAACATAGTTTGCAGATAAATCCATCATTTAGTTAGACGGTTGTCCCACTAGCACCTCCATGGCTAGTTCGGAGATTTCGCTAGCCATCTACTTGGTGGTTGAGCCATAATGATTGTCAAGAGTATCATCCCATTTCTAGGGTTGAAATGGGTTGAACATGCCCAAAAATGGTTTGAAAGCACCAACTAGTCATGGCCATGCCAGCCACTTGCAGCAAGCAGTGGCAAGCAGATCTTCGATTTTCTTTTATCTTTCCAGTCAGGAGTTTTCAAAGGGACCATACTGTGACTACGAGGCGCTATTCCAGCCATGCCCAAAACTGCCACCGAAAAAAAAGGCCGCCGAAAATTGCGGCCCTGCGACAGAATTGGAACCAGCAGCAAGCCGAACCTCAGATGGTCCAGGAATCCCACTTCCGCTGAAGATTTTTTTTTGGAAAATATGATAATCTAGATATATAATATAATATCTAATATAATCTATGTATATATATATATTATCTAAAAATATATATCCATATATCCCATAAATCAGATTGAAACCGATTGAAACCATACTTGATCCATGGGGATCCATTCAGCCAGACAGCCAGAAAAACTTGGTTTATGACACGCAAATAACTAGAGTATTCATGGGGTGAATCTAAACCAATTTATAGTTAACTATGGTTGAAATGATGCTACTATCTGGTTGGTGGTGCGTGCGTTTTAACCATCTTAAAAAATATGAGTTAGTGAAAGTCAATGGGGTTGGGATGACATCCCATATATGACATGGAAAATAATCCAGCCATGTTTGAAACCACCAACCAGATGAAGTTGGGTCGTCTCTGAGTTGTAACTGAACATAAAATGATGTTCCAAAACTTGATTTTCTTCGCTAAGGTGACCGCTAGGACCCTTGTTTTGCTTGATCTGAACTGTGCAAGGTGGGTGTCCGCCTTCTTCGGTACATGATTCATCGTGGTACATGATTCGGCAACAATGGAATCAGTTTGAATCAACCCATCTTTCCAGTTTTGTCAAGAGTCAAGATACCCTCTGGTAATTTAACATAAGTATGGAAAATCACCATTTATAGTGAATTTTCCTATGAAACATGGTGATTTTCCATAGTTATGTTAAATTACCAGAGGGTAAACCCCGGTTTAAGCCAAACTTCGTTCCGAAGCGGGGCACCACCGTACCCATTTTCTCCAGGGTCCCACGCTCGAATCCATTGGAACCCAGCACACCAATCATCAGCAAAACGTAGATCAGCAAACCCGTGTGCACCTGCGCCATGCGCAACCATGGGAAATCCTCCATCTATTTTTGGAAATCCCCATATATCAGTGGGAATTTCAGGATCCTAAAATGGAGGTACTGTACCATTGTCCTTTTGGTAAAAATAGGTTTGGGCCGGGAGCTGGTTAATCCCATCTATCATCATTTACCTGTTGGGTAAAAATAGGTCTGGGCCGGGAGCTGGTTAATCCCATCTATCATCAAACAAACCTGTTGTTAAAGGGGTAAACGTTCAAACCCCTCTATTAATCAACCAACCAATGGGAAAAGGACATCTATGCTGCCATGGTCAAGGCTCACGCGGGCCATTACAAAAAACACGTGCTCCCATCTCATGAAATATTAGCTGGTTTTTCATGTTTTTCTAGATTTCCCGACTACGAGTATGGGTTATCATAATAGAAATAAATTGGTAGTACAGCTCGAAATTGATCAATCAACCAAGGTATTTTGAATGGGATGAAAGGGATATGTTTCATGGGATGTGGCGCCAACAAAACCAACAAGATCATGCAATGTCATGTGAACTGGTACGTTCATCCCGCCATCATGAATGGGATTGCATATTGAGTATATTACCCACTCTGGCGGTCACCTATGGGAAAGTAATCAGAATGTTTTGGCCATGGCATAGATGATATGGGTCATCAACAGCAACACATGGGGTTTTAACCATGTTTAATATGGTTTAACCAAACAGACAAAAGAGTGTAGTCATGGTGGGGATATGATGGGATATCTATTTAGCAAAAACATCCCCATTGAATGCCTTGTCCAAAAATATATCCCCCAAATCAATGAACATACGTATTGCTTGTTAACGAAAATTGAGCCCCCAAAAGATAGCTACGTTGGTATATAATTCCAAGGACTATAGGGTTTACCAGGGATATAACTATAGTCATTTGGGGTTATAAAACCATATAAAACCAACAAACAAAACTCTTCCGTCATCTGCATGCGGAACGGCCATCTACCCAACTTGATTCGTTTTATCAAATTCACTCTAAACTCTGGATAAATCTTCTCATAATTCATCAGTTTGAAATGTAAGACCACAAAATGCGATAGTTCACATAAACCTAGCCATCATCTATGGTAACATCGCGGGTGTCGTAATTTCACTCAAAATAGTGCTGCCAACCCCCCGTCGCATGTCGGATATTTACAACCACCAGTTCTTTCACCCACCGGCATCCCTGCAACAAACGACTCACCGGCATCGGCATGTTTTTGTTGGTCAAATCCCAGCTTTTGGAGCAGCAAAGGTCATTATTCCATTGAATGGCCTGGCAACGTCAATTGCCTTGTACCACAAAAAATTATTTAATTATCATGTTCGTTCATTTTCCCGCATAGTCATAATATAAATATATATATATATATACGTATACATATATGTACATATATGTGTAGATAGATAGATAGATAGATAGATAGATAGATAGATAGATAGATAGATAGATGGATAGATAGATAGATAGATCGATAGATAGATAGATGGATAGATAGATAGATAGATGGATAGATAGATGGATAGATAGATAGATAGATGGATAGATAGATGGATAGATAGATGGATAGATGGATAGATGGATGGATGGATGGATGGATAGAAAATAACTTCCAAGATAGGAGAGAAAAAAATAACTTCCAAGGATACATACATATATAATTATATATCCAGGACATTCCAGGACCCAAAACAAAGGCATGACACCGCACAGAGTCTCCAGCCACCAGTTCAGAACCACCCATGTAAAGAACATGCTCTGTACAGCTGAGATAACCAGTTTAAACTGTGATGAAACCATTTGTCCCAGCATATTGGTGTAAAATCCAATGAACTAAATGTAAACATGATCTACTTTGTGTGTAAACATGATTCTTCCACAATGCCTGCGGCAACTTTGCGCTCAGCTTCTTCGTTGGCCAATGTGTCTTGATTTTTTTTTGAGCTCCTGGGCAATGGTTTCACTCTCCAAAACAGCTTCTGCACTATAGTTATTGGAGTTATCGGAGGAAGTTTAGAAGTCAAACTTCCGACAATACGGACAGATGAAAAGCAGAGCAGGGAAGAGGCAGAGAGAAGAGAAAGATCAGAAGAAAGAAGAGTAGAAGAGAAAGAGTCAGAAGAAAGCAGATGCAGATGCGCGAAAAGGTAGGAAAGGCCTGAAACGCTGTCAGCTCCTGCGTCATGAGAATCATGGAACGGAGGTTGCTCCTAGATTCAGGCTCTAACTCCGGGACAGCCTTAGGCTGCAAAACTAAGAGGAGGTTCAGGATACGCTTCCTCTTCTAGGTTCAGATCGGGAAAAGGACTCAAATCATCGGGATTTAGTTTAAACCCTGTGTCGTTATATATCTAAATAGTCAGGCAAGGGATGTCTGACAGCTTCAGAGTCAACGGAGTCTACATCAGCCCTATCCTGCTCTTCGGAAAGTCTGCGCTTCAACCGGGCTCTCATGCCCCACTCAGAGTAGTTCAGTCCTTGAAGGTTCATTGCGCGTCAACAGAAATACAGTAGTTGAGTTAAAAGGCAGGAGTCCACTTGAAAAAGGAAAGAGTGAGCTCGAAGAAAAATTGTTGTCAATTTCTCCTACAAAGAAAATCACTCGATCTCCGTTCGTGAACCACTCTCCAGCTTCCAAGTCAGTTCGGACCCGAACCACAAGATCGCGTTCGGTTGTCGACTCTCTCTCATCCAAATGACCTGGTAGAGATCGTTTAGACGCATGAAAAACATGTCACTTTGGATGAAAAGATTCCCTACTGCCAATCCCAAGTACATGAATGGAGACGACAAGTAGGGCGACTGACCTGATCCAGTCAGTCAGTTGACCAACACCAGGTTTGAGTCCCAAACGAAGCTGGAGGAGATCACCTTGCGTGAATTTTTCAGCACTACGTCACTTGACACCGTTCTGAGTGCTACTAGTCCTGCACCCGGAAGAAAATTGACTGTCACTTGACGAGTCTAAAATATTTCAAAGGTTGCCACCTGGCTGACATCACCCGAAAGTTGGCTGTCACCTGACTAGTCTTAAAGCCGCGATCATCCACTAAGCTGCTTGCCCTCACGATGGTCACCTCAAAGCGCCCGGCGCCTCCAAAAGGAGCGCTCATCACCATCTGCTCAGTCAAGTCTACCATGACGAGCGTGTCGCCCATTGGAGTCCATCGAGCTGGATGCACTGCTCGAAGCGCCGCAGCTTCCGCCGCAGGATCGCCCACAGGCCAGGCCTCGAAAGAGCTCACGGCTTCCATGGGAGCGCTTGCGATTGATAGCCACTGGTTGCTCCTATCTTTGATGCCATCTCTACGCTGTATCTACAGCGTACTTCTTTGCTGTAGGTGCTTGTGCCGCGCACAATGGGTCCAACTAATTGAGCTTATACAGCATCGAAACGTATAACCACCGCTGCACGCACACAAATGCAATTCTCGCAATTAATGGGAATGTGAGAGACCCGTGCAACCATTCATGCAAGCACCAAACGGCATGATAACACCAGGTTTGTGTTTTGCAACACCCCTAGTCCTTAAGTGTGAATTTACTCCTCATTCTGAATTTCATATCCGTCCTCTGACTCCAGCAAACAAACATCCAATCAGTAAAAGTTCTGAACTCACATTTTCCTGCGTGGTGCCTTTTGCTCCGGCAGCTGCTTGATGATGCATCGCATCTGGCTAACTGCATACCATTGAACTCAAAAACCGATGTCTGATTGATCGTGCGTCTCCCAACCCATTTTTTTTCTAACTAGGCCATTGAGGCTGGCTGTCAGTGAAACATTTTTTTCAACGGTCTGTGCACGCAGGCTCACAAGCGCCATGGGAGACCAGTCCTGCACGTCGGGAAAATTTAGTGGGCAAAAGCAGCCTTTCGTCCAGAATGAAGCGTGGAACATTCAGGCAACATAAAACCACACAACACCAGGCATTCATGGAGATCGACGGTCAGTTTGAGCCTATCCGCGATGAAGCGGGCCCAATAAGATCAACCCGCCTGCCTCTGCGTCATTGTTCCTGCGATCCAACAAGAGCTAGGAATGCCAGCGTTTCCCATGAGGTGCTAACTTATGTCATGTTTTTCGCCCGCCTCGTCAAAAAGGGCATCTTCCCAAGCCCAGAGATCATCAGCCCAATGCCACCAAAAGTTGTTTGTTCTTGGGTCAATATAGCCTGGGCCACCGATGGTTTCTGACAAATTTGAAAAACATGAAGTCCATATATCCTGAGGACGCGGCACGTCCACCCAGAGCTTTTCAAACAGTCAAATTTGCGATGGACATTTTCGAAGGCCTGGAGGCTAAGCGGATCTGCCGAAACACCCTACAAGAATACCTTCCGTCCCTTCGTTCCTGCCCCCCTGAGCATCGTGCCCGCAGTTTCTCACGCATCACCTGCCAGGGCAAGCTCACCCGGGAATATCTCTTAGATGCCCTACGTTCATGGCCTCTACTGTCATCTTTACTGCCGGGCATGCACGGTTAGGCTTCGGTGGTGTGGGGCTCTCCTTCAAGGCCTGCAAGGACAGGCAACATGCATGAACATGCTTCACATCCGAGGGGCCGCACCTCCAAGCTCAACCATAAAGGTTCAGCAAAAGGCCAAACGGCCATGAGACGGTCTCGCAAAGAAAATAAAGGACCAGCATGCAACACTGAGCAGGGCATGTGTTGAACGAATCGCATTAACACCTAAGAGCCGCACTCTTTTCCGTGACATCAGCCTTGCGCCAAGTCTTGCGCCTGGATCGCCGACTTTCTGCTTTAAACACAACAATCAAACCCTTGGGGTTCTGTTCTGAGGACACGGCTGCTTCACCGTCAGACAGATAGACAGATAGACAGATAGACAGATAGACAGATAGACAGATCGACAGATCGACAGATCGACAGATAGACAGATAGACAGATAGACAGATAGACAGATAGACAGATAGGCAGATAGACAGATAGACAGATAGACAGATAGACAGATAGACAGATAGATCGATAGATCGATAGATCGATAGATCGGATAGATAGATAGATAGATAGATAGATAGCTAGATAGATAGATAGATAGATAGAAAGAGAGATAGATAGACAGATAGATAGATAAATAGAAAGATAGACAGATAGACAGATAGATAGACAGACAGTCCGACCAACAGACAGACAGACAAGTGAGATCGACGAGATCGATGAGATCGACAAAATAGATTGGATAGATAGGATTTATAGGATAGAAAGAATAGATAGGATAGATAGGATAGAGAGGATATTTGGATTTGGATTTGGAACAGGTAGCCCGCCAAAACAAGCGCTACCGGGCCCGCACTTCCCCCCCGGCCGAAGCTTGGGGTTCAAGTCGGCCAAAATTAAAATGCAACCGAGAAGCAAGATCACCATGTTTCTACAAAACAAGGCTAGTGAAATGTGAAGAGTTTGTTGTTGTTGATGAGTGCGACGTATTGTGAAGTGTGCAAGTTGTTGTTGCGGTTGTTGTATTAGATGTAGAAAGAAGTTGTTCTAAAGGTGAACAAAGAGACGAAAAAGGTGCAAGCAGGGGAACCCGAAAGAGACAAGGGAGAAGGAGGAAGAGAAAGGGGAAAGGGAAAAAGAAAAAAATAAAATAAAAATAAGGGATCTCTGCACAGACCAGAATGACCCTTGAAGGACAGGGAATCGCACTACAGGTCATGGGCTAGTTCAATGGTGGTTTCATGAGAATCGTGCGCAGTGGCGCAGAGAAGAGCTCCTTCCCGACGCATGTTGCTGATGACTGTGGTGAAGATTGGGTTGAGGTCAGGAGCACCGGCAAAAGCAGATAGACAATCGATGCGAATGGTTGAAACAGGGATGGGCCCCGAGTGCCTCTGGAGGTAGCGAAGGAGCCAACGTTTGATGCGACGGCAACTGAGGCCGGTTTGCTGAGCGACATTGTGACCTGCACCTACCTGTGCGCGATTTGCAAGCGAGGAGACGTGGAGCCAGAGCTCTCGCGGAACAGCGGGGCGGAGCACACGGATTGGAGAGGAAGCTGCAAGGTGCATCCAGGAGTGGGCACAGTCTGGGCAGAGGCAGATGGTGTGGTCTGGGGTGGGGGCATATGCTTGATGCGCCCCACAGTTCCAGCGGCCACAGTGTGGACGAAAGTGAATTGTCCGCCGGCAGCTGATGCAAACCCAAGGACCAGTTTGACCGCACCAAACACAAGGCAAAGTTTCGGTGGAAGCGGACTGAATTTGCGCTTTCCCGCAGGTGGGGCGGAGACAGAGGGCTGGGATAGGACCAGGGAGCAGGTCACAGGTGCAGCGGGTGTGTAGAAGAGATTTGGCATCATCCCACGACAGGTGAAAACCCCAACTAAGGGATGTACCCGTGCGAATAGGAACTCCTCGAGATTGTGAGAGTGATACCCAACGGGCTTGAGAGGAGGCAGGCACTGTGCCTAGCTCAGCCTGGAGCCGTGCGACAAGGATTGGTTGAGTAGGTGCCAACCAACGCAGTTGTTGGAGGACACCCTGCCCAGCCGGAGTGGAGCACCAGGCTGAGAACCTGTCTGAGGGAGACCGGGCAGCAGGAACCAAAGGATGAGGGACAGCTTCTGGCTGGTGCATATGTAACTTAACACAAAAGATAAAGAATGACATCCGAGTGGCGTAGTGATAGCGAATGGCTCTGAGGCCGTGCAAAAGAAGCGTTGTGAAGTCGAGGACTGGTTTCAAACGAATTCTCCGCGCAGATGCCTGGACAAGTTCGTCTGCCAGTTGGTCAGGATGCAAGAGGTGTGCAAACTGCTCAGGGGCCAGATCATCCAAGGGTGCGACCTGATACTCAGCAAGAGAACGGCCCGCCCGTAGTATGGCATTACCAAGATCCATCGGGAGGACGCCGCGATGCGCCAGATCACTTTCTCCCTCGGCTAAGACTGCCGACGCGCTGTGTCCAGCCACGTCGGAGGTAAGCTCAATGTGACGAGAAGGAATGTGCACGAGCCACCTCCAAGCAGAGAGAAGAGGCCACTGCCTGGCGGATACAGGGTCTGGCTCCTGCAACAGATGAGCCTGGCCTTGCTGACTGAGAGAACGCTGCCACGCACGAGCAGCAGATGAGATCGTGCCCCGCTCATCTAGCTTTTGTAGATGCTGTTCGAGGATGGAGCGCAAAGCATCTGCCAATGGCTTCGTCACTGGACAATCCATGGTGGTGTGTCGGGGTGTACCCGGGGAGAGACGACACAGGGGGCATGTGCGAGGTGTGTCAAGGAGATTTCGCTCATATAGAAATTGCGCAACACGCGCATACTCAGGCTGAACTTTGAGCTGCTCAGTCCATCCTCCACCAATGAGGCGAACGCAGCGGAAAATAGTTGCTGACAGGTCAACTGTGTGAGGATCATGCGCCAGACGCAAAATAGATGAGGCAGGGAGCGTTGAGCATGACGTATAGAAGTGCGGATCAAGGGAAGCAGTGAAGACTCGCTGTTGCAATGAAGCAAGTTTACCTTGAACAGGACGGCGTTGCCATTCGGAGAGGGCCTGCTGCCGAAGCAAGGCGCGAACAGCCGCCCGTGCAGGAGAGGTGACCATGGTACGTTGGATGCTGAGGAATGCAAAAGTGCCTCCGGAAGGCAGTAGCACAGGATGGGGAAGGGGCTGCTGCAGAGCAGTGCCACACAGCCGATCTTGTGCTTCATTGCCCTGGACGATGATGGGCAAGGGCACCTTCGCTCCTACTTGGTGGCTACGTACATCCACACCTACCAGACCAAATTCGCAGAAGGCAATCTGACTGTACCAGACATGTCGCCCTGCTTCAAGTTTTTGGACATTCCACTGGTCAGGGAACATAATCTGGTGGAGGCGCCAGCTCGGAAGCGCTGTTGGTGGAGACGCCCAACTTTTCTTGAGGCGTTGGAGAGTAGTTTGCACACGGGTGGCTAGCGGGATGTTGGCTGAGCGGAGGACACCCTGCGGAGTGTGTGCATCGGAAAGGCTGCGGAGAAGAGAGAAAAGGGAGCTTCGGTCACCAACATACAGGTTCCAATTGCCGGGCTGCGCATATCGAAGGCCGGCAATCATGCCCATCAGCTCGGCGGTGTGGATGTCGCAGGCAGCGTTCCCATAGGCTGTGGGAAGACGACTGACTATGGGTGATGTCATGACAGTGCTGGAATCCCAATACCCGGGAGGATCACCAAAGGAGCGGGCTTGGCAACTGAAGGACGCTTTATCGCCCCCAGAGAATCCTCCATCGCTGAATATGCCAAAGTCCGCACCCGTGGGAAATGGTGTGAAGGAATCCAGATAGTCAGCTCGTGGGCTGGCGGACAAAGCTTGATGTTCCCAAGCAGTGGTTGGCCATTCTTCAGGAATCTGGGGGGGCGGGAAGCCTGGCCGGAAAAGGGAGCACTCGGTAGACCAGTCCCGCCGTGCCATAGCTTGCGCATGCGCGACAGCGCGAGAACATTGGAGAGGTGTGAAAGGGAATGCAGGTGGTAGAACCTCTTGCCACAATCCAACGGCTGACCAGCTATGAGCTGGCCGCCCTTCCATGTCCCATGATTGGAAAAGCAATCGGAAAGTATTGGCCACGAACCCAACCCGAGCCACTGTGACTGAGGGAGGTGTTGACTTGTATGGACCAACCAGAAGGTGGGCAGACTGTGCTGGCAGCCCATCGAGAACCCGTGATGTAAAGCGGTCTGTTTGCACATTGATGTAGATGCCGTAGTGTGCCAAAAGACGGATGGCCTGCACTACCAACCCAGTAGCCTGCTCGGCTTCCGCTCCGGGGAGGAAGAGAACCTCCCGTAACGCATCCCGGGCAAGGATGGATGCCGTTGTGTAACCACTGAGGAGGAGCAGCAGATCCGAAGCAGCAGCCGCAAGCACGCTTTCAACGACGCTGGGAATTTGGAGGCCGCCGCTGGATGCGGCCACAAGCAGACTCATGCGCTCCACAGTGGAGCGGACACCCAGACCTGCCAGAAGGAGATGCTGGAAGGCCGCGTCAATTTTGTGGAGCTCAATCGGGGGAGGAAGACCAACAAGAGGGACATACGCAATGGCTCCGCGCATTATCCATTGGAAAAAGGCCAAGCGCTCATCCCATGATGAACGCCGCTGTGAAAGGCGGCGGAGGGCCTGTTGAAGCTTGACAAGGAGGGCATCTGCAGCCAAGGTGTGCTTGTCTTCAAAAGTAGTGATTTTTCCGAGGAGTTTCCACTGAACCGGGAAGTGTCCGATTCAAAGTGTTGCGACCACGCCGACCTTGCCAGATATCGTAGGACGTCACAGCGACACTGTCGGAGGAGAGACCAGTAGTCGGGTCAAGACTGTCCCAATTGTCTTCCCAGTCGGATGCGAAGGCGGAAAATTTCGCCCAAGCAAAGCCTATGCCAGTGTGGACACTACCGAGACCCAATTCAGACACAATTACTGGAACATCGGCAATGCCCGAGCCGTAGTGCTCAGCGTCATCAGAGTAACCCACAGTAGCAACTCTGCGCCCACTGGATGTGACATATGCCGCGGGACTGCTTTCTCGGAGGCGCAGGATCGGGTCCTGGGCTGGGCGCGACAGCGCCGGACTAGAGATACCCCCTTGCATGACCCCCCGTTGGACGGCCAGGTCTGCGGTCAAGCCGAATTTGGTTTCGAGCTGGAGAGTATGCCCCTGGAAGGCTGACGCATAGAATCTTCGCGCACAGTCTGGGACACCGCGGGCTTGGAGCACTGCATCAATTTGTGGAAGGAGGAGGGTGTTGAACAATTTTTCGTAATCAGAAGGGATGCGGCAAATGGAGCGGCCATGACGGACGGCATCCTCACAAAGCAGCGCGTCTGTGTGTAATACTTCGGAAGCTGCATTGACTCCAGGCACATATGCCTGGTTGGTGATGGAAAAGGATGTCAAGAAGGATGGCTGCTGTTGGAGGCGCTTGGTGACCGGCCCCTCCAACGCCTTGAAAGCTTCCTCCAGCATCGAAAGCGCCCGATACCCGCCGGTAGGCTTGGGCATATGGACTTGGATCGCCCGTTTGAGGGAAGGAGCCACCAGGGCACTCAGCCGCTGGCAATCAAGAAGTTCTCAGAAGAGTTCTGCGACCCAAGGGGGGAACAGAGACAGGAACAGAAGTTTGAAGCCGGACGGGCCAGGACGTGAATTTCGCATTTGGCTGACGAGGCGGGTTCGCTCCGCAAGGGTCAGTGGGAGTACAGGCGTGTAGTCAGGCCGAGTGGCTTGGCGGAGTAAGAGCCAGCCGTGATCTTGATGCAGCCACCAATCAAGACTGCACTCCGATGGAGGGCGGTCTGAAATACTGACAACGATACACAAGGCAGAGGAGACTGGAGCCGGTCGCCTCGCAACGATCCAGTCCGGATCAGAAGATTCAAGTGTGAGAACCCAAGTCCCAATACTGATAGCGAAGCCCCCACAAATGCGAACATCATCCCGGCTCCATGTGACATGGACCCAAGGACCATGACCAAAGTAAGCCACAGCAAGACGGTCATGGAGGGCAGGTGCATCTTGCACAGAACGGTACAGGAAGGCCGGCGATCCACGAGATATAGCTGTCGCATCTCTCCATTGCGTGACATATGGGCTGACCCATGGGGAGCGAGGGTGGTGGAGCAGGCGGGCCCATTCCTGGATAGCGCCTGCCAGCGCCTCTGCTTTAGTCCGAGGTCGTACAACCGTACCATCGGCACAGGTGAATGTGGAAGGCACATAACCTGAATCCGGAGCGAGCCTGGGTCGCATCAAACGGGCCCAGGATTTGATGCGACCTGACCTAAGATGCTGGACGCGAAAGCTATGCTGGTTGTGGTGGATCTGCGTTCGAAGCCGTTGCCGGCGGTGACGAGCTTCCACCAGCCATAGCTGAATTTGTTGGAGGCAGTCGTGGGGTGATTGATCTGGCGAAGACCAAGAGAGGGTCGTGGTCAATCCAGGTGGCTGGACCTGCTCACGTGGGGGAGGCAAAGCACTGTAAGTCAGGTCACGCCAGCCGAGGGATATCAGCCATTCACGTTTGTTGTCTTCGAAGGAATCCCACGGAGGGACATTGTGGCAGGGCGCATGACGGAGGAGGCGCGTTTCGGCCTTGTGAGCTTTGGTCCAAAAAGGTTGGACTGAGCGAAGCGCATCCCCAAGGTCGCCAGGAGGGTTGTTGTCCAGGAAGACATTGCGCAGAACGCGAAGATGGTGCACGCATTCCTCCCAGGCCTGTGTGGCCCAGCAATGCGCACGGGAGGAGTGGGGGGGAATTTCAGGGAGGCAGACGCACAGGATATGGAAGAGGTCGTCGAACGTGGAATGGAGATCCTGTGCCAGTTCAGCCGTGCGAAAATCTGCAGCTTGGTGTGCTTTGACGCCGTCCATGCCTTCAAATCTGTGGGCAAAAAGTTCCGTGGGTTGCACAGCCGCAAAGATACGAAGACTTTCTCTTTGAAGGTGTCGCAAGCGCAGCTCATGGGGTCGGAGTTTAGCCAGAACCTGGCGCTGTAAAGATGGGGTGGACGAGTTCATGGCTTGCACGAGGCGTTTCCAGGCAGGCGGTGCATGTTGGGATTCGACATCCTCGGTTTCGGGCAAGGAGGTGAGGAAATCTGCGAGCACGGGCTCATGATCCACCCGGCGATGCCACCCAAGAAGCACAGCAGAGTTGATGACGGGGAGGGGGGCATGCCCCACAGGGTTCAGAATCCAGATGCCGTCAATGCGACTCGCAGTGCCTGCATGAGAGAAATATGTGAAGGCACGGAGGGATGGGTGACGTAGACGGAATACATCTGCACAGTCAAACTCCGATAGCTTTGCAGCGAGGGAGGCGGGGCGCATGATATGAGTTGTGCTCCAGCAGTCAATCTGGGGTGATTGGACCGAGTTGAGGTCACCCAGGACCAGGCATGTCATGCCTTGAACGTCAGCTGCTTGAAGTTGCTCTTGAATGAAACGGACTAGTTGCGATTCAGCAGCAACTTGGAAAGCGTTGCCGTCAAAGCCCGGCAGGCTGCTTCCGGAAATGGCATACACCCCAATGACACGGAGCGGTAGACCTGAGGAGAGATACAGAGTGCTTGCAATGCAACGCCCTAAGCGATCCCGTGAGATATCAGACCAAGTGGAGATGATGGAGCGACGTACTACAAGAGCGACACCAGCCCCGCCACGAGGGGCCAGTCCCTCTTCAGGAGGCCCATGGCAGATGGCTGTAAATCCGGCATCTGAAAAACCTTCCAGGAGGAGGGGGGCAAGCTGTGAGTTGGAGAACCCAATTTCAGAGACACAGCCTAGGTCTGCTCCCAATTGTGTGAGGGAAGAGCCCCACCATCTGCCAACAAAACGGGCATCTGTCCCTGTCCGTCCAGCCTGCAGAGCAGCGACTCGGAGAACCTTACTGCCCCTCCATGTCATGTCATCGCCGATACATTGCGCTTGAAACAATGGGCATGGGATGCGAGCACCGACCTGAAGATTTTCTCTTGACACTTGTCCAGCTTCAGAATCCGACTCTGGATCGTGGTGGTTGGGAGCAAGGAAATCCATATCAAAGGACCGGGCAGGTTGTACTGATTGAAGCGGAAAAAGAGGAAGTCCACGCCGGGGCCGAGGGCCGCACAGGGGCCGGTAACAGAAGACGGTGGAAGCCGCACTGGGGCCAAGAGGCCGCACAGGGGCCAGCAACAGAAGGCAATGAAGGCCGGACTGGGGCCAAGAGGCCGCACCGGGGCCGAACAGCCACACAGGGGCCGGCAGACAGAGTAGGACGAGGCCAAGCCTGGTAGAAGATGCTCACAGCGCAGAAGGAGCCAAGGGAGAGATGTACAGAGGCTGGTCCTTGTTTGTTTTTATTTATTTATTTTCCTTTTTCCCTTTCCTCCCCCTGACTTACCTAGGCAGGGCAGGGAGACAAGGAACAGGTCAAGTTAGGGGAGAGAAAGTTAGACAGAAGGAGACAGAAGACTGTGGTTTTGTTTTTGTGCGGTTATTTTGGTAAGAGGTGGAAGTTGCCTAAGACATGAGCATATTACGGTCAGATCCCACCACCGCATGCAGTGTCGTCTAAGGCTAGGTTGGTGAAAGTGACTATGTGTTTGGTTTACTTCAAACAGCTGCGGCCAAACATGCAAAAAGATCAGAGCTGCAAAGTTCAGGCATTCATGAAATGTGGTCTAAGCTGGCACTGTGACCCATACAGGAGGTAGATCCCTGATTGGCAAGTGTCAGTACGCATCTGAATTGGTAGAGTCAAGTCATGCAGTGCGCAGCCGCATCTTTTTACCGGTCCATTCGTAGTGGAAGACGTGAAGACAATACGTGCGAACCAGCATTTGTCCTGGCTGATAAGCTTCTTCCAAGCAAACACTACAAACTGTCGATCCCTCAGCACCTGACGCCACGAAGACACGTCCATAGGGGCAGCCAGGAATGTCTGCCAGCGCTGCAGGTGTTTCAGGCCTGGATGTAATCTGGATGCGCAGCTGACCGATGGGAGTGTTCATGAAATCCCCAAGCTCAGCTGCCACTGCCTGTCTGATATTTCTGTTGCCCAACGCCCTGTGAACGAGATGGACGCCCTGTCCAAGGGGGAATGCCTCGACATCACCTTCCAAGCCAGCGATGGTCTCACTGGCATTGAAGAAAGCCTGCCGCAACCCATTCACAGCAGCATGCGACAAGTCAGCAGGCAAAGGGGAGACAAATACACCTGGCGGAAGTTGCTGGGGCAGGAGGACGCGGGCAGGGCGCATCAAGGCACTAGCCAGCCTCTCCCTGCGCAATCGGCGCCGGTGTGTTTGGGTGCTGCCGGGCTCTGAGGAAGACCGGGGGGGCTGGCTGGGAGGGGTGGGCCGGGAAGCGGGAGGTTGGGGTGGTGGCCTGCGGGGCTGGCTTGTGAAGAGGGTCACGGGTCGGGCATGCCCACGCCCAACGGCTGCACTCGTTCGTCCTTTCCCTTTTCCAACACCTTTTCGGCTGCCCGGGCCCTTGCCGCGGTGCTGGCGGGTGGTGCTCCCTTTGCCATTGTCACCGCGCGTGTTGCCTTTGTAGTGGGCATGGCCGCCGCCCTTGCCAGTGCCTCTGGATTGTCCTTCAGATCCTCGACCAACACTCTTGCCACCCACGTTGTGGCGAGAAGGGGTTTCAGGAGAGTCTGGGCGTCTGGCTTCACGGGGACGCCGGAGGATGGGAGAGCGTGACCGTGGTCTCGCAGGAGGCACAGGCGGAGAAGCGGCTACACGCCCATGTTCTCCATACTGATGGACAGTGCGCTCGGCCAACTCCAGTGCCAAGTTCAAGGCACGTGTTTGGAACCCATCCATGTTGGTTTGAGCCTGAGGTTGACAAAGTGACATGTGAATGGAATGCTGCGTGTGGTTGTAATAGGCACATCATAGAGCCGGTACCTGCCGGACATGCCATTTTGAACGAGACATCAATGACCCTGCACAAAGGCGGGGTTTTCCGCCCCCCCCTTTTCCCTTTTCCATATGATGATCTCTGAGAATGTCAGTCGAAGCTGGACAAGCGCTTCATGACCTCAGTTGAGAATGATTGGGACCTGAGCAGCAGAGATGGCAGTAGGAAGAAGGTAGTGAAATGTGGGGAAAAAACAGTCCAACAGTAAGACGATGAGCTTGAAGTTTCAAGGAAATGGTATTTAGGTGTGAAACCATGGGTGGAAGGAGTCAGGGCCGGGTTGTAGCAGTGACCCTAGTTGGGAAGTCAATTACTTGTAGGTACCCAATGGCATACAACCCCAAAGGGGAGATAGACTGGATAGAGCGCATGGAGGCGAAGGGGGCCCCACACAAAAGACATTGCAAAGTTGTGAAAATACGACTCCAAACGAGCCGGGAAAGAAGGAACACACGATGCAGATAATAAAGAAGGCACTATCGCCCTGACGGACTAACCGGGGGGAGGGGGGTGCTCATCGGAAGAGGAGAATCTTCCTTAGTGCCGCCCCGGGGGTCCACACCCTCCCAAGAAAGCCGGAAAGTAACAAACCCGTCAGGCCCCGGGGGGATAGAGAGGATAGAGAGGATAGAGAGGATAGAGAGGATAGAGAGGATAGAGAGGATAGATAGGATAGATAGAAAAGATAGGATAGATAGGATAGATAGGATAGAGAGGATAGATAGGATAGATAGGATAGATAAGTAAGTAAGTAAGAAAGAAAGATAGATAAATAGATAGATAGATAGATAGACAGATAGATAGATAGATAGATAGAAAGATCGATAGATAGATAGACAGATAGACAGACAGACAGACCGACAGACCGACAGACAAGTGAGATCGATGAGATCGATAAAATAGATTGGATAGATAGGATTTATAGGATAGAAAGAATAGACAGGATAGATAGGATAGATAGGATAGATAGGATAGATAGGATAGATAGGATAGAGAGGATAGAGAGGATAGAGAGGATAGATAGGATAGAGAGGATAGAGAGGATAGAGAGGATAGAAAGGATAGAGAGGATAGAGAGGATAGAGAGGATAGAGAGGATAGAGAGGATAGAGAGGATAGAGAGGAAAGAGAGGATAGATAGGATAGATAGGATGGATAGCATAGATAGGATAGATAGGATAGATAGGATAGAGAGGATAGAGAGGATAGAGAGGATAGAGAGGATAGAGAGGATAGAGAGGATAGAGAGGATAGAGAGGATAGATAGGATAGAGAGGATAGAGAGGATAGAGAGGATAGAGAGGATAGAGAGGATAGATAGGATAGAGAGGATAGATAAGTAAGTAAGTAAGTGAGTGCGTGAGTGAGTGAGTGAGTGAGTAAGATAGATAGATAGATAGATAGATAGATAGATAGATAGATATTCCCTATCAAGAATGGCCATCACCGGGGCTTTTATGCACCCCTTTTCTCCATGGTTCCCCTGGTTTTTCCCGGCGCCGGACCTGTTTCAGCGCCTGCACGAAGAGTTCGCCCCCAGCATCACCCTGCCGGGGCTCTGCGGAGAGCATCAGGTAGCCGTGCGACAGGCCTTGGGGCTGGGGCATCTTCCGCTTGGAGAATCTAGATGTTATAACATTATTCTTAGGTTATCTTGGGTGGTGTTCCCCTTATATAGTTAGATATTAGATATTCAAACCAGCATTTCACATTATACTAGATATGGTATAAACATAGATGTCAAAAACCATGATATATCAGAAACTATTCTTATGACATCTTGTCTAATCATGGCCAATCTTAGATACCCTGCAAAAAATGACAAATTCTTAGCTGGTGAGCGTAGATAATCCCACTGATACCAAAAGACTAGTTAGGATTAAAGTACCCATGTAAGATTGACCTAGAACATGGGAAAATGCATGAACATGGTCATGTATCCATGCTGACATCTCCAAATCTTGGAAACCTCTGGGGAAAATCGGGGGTGATATGGGGTTGATAGATTGTTTTCACATGTTTCCATTTGAGATAAGACATGATGAAACCACATGAAAAGCCACCATTTTATTCTTCCAACACCTTGAACATATGGAAGCAAATGGTGGTTGCCCCCAAAACTAACATAGAGCCTGCTGGGCACCAATATTTGGAAGATGATCGTCTTCCAACCCTGTCTTGGCAAGATCCACGAAAATTATTGAAAAATCAGGACTGTAAAATTATCCTCTGGTAAACGTTTACATAGCTATTGAACATGGCCATAGAAATAGTTGATTTACCACCAACAAATGGTGATTTTCCATAGTTGTGTTAGTTTACCAGAGGGTATACAATCCGGTAATGAAATGAAATATGAGGATTTAGCATCTAGCTATATCTAGCTTACTTACTATCAGGCACTAGGGCAAACTGACCCATACCTACATGGGGTGCGATGTTGGACCCGCGAATGGTCCAAAGGGTCTACACAAGGTTTTTGGATCCCGTTTATGAAATCGCATCCAGTTGCTGGGTTTATAACTCCAAGAACTGTTGGGCCTATAGAGGATACAACTATAGTCTATAAACAACTATATATATATATATAGAGTATAATTCTTGTTTGGGGGTGATAAACCAACTACTATGAGGACATATTAGGACTATAACATGTTTTTTCTTCACCCTATACTACCTGATACCTCGCACATCTCCAGCAAATCACCTTTGACCTTCGCCAGATGACGCTCGATGAGGAAGTACACGGCCGCTGCAAGCAGGACCACCGGACAGATGGAACAGAAGACCTCGCAGCGGCGAGTAGCGGCTCAGTCCAACAAATTTCGGGGATGTTTTTGCCCAGTCATGGCCATTGAAACATGGGAAAACTATATACTATATTGGAAGATAATGATCAACGATCAAACATCATATTTTGGGGTAACCTATTTTCGGACGGATCCACCTTATACGTTGGGGGTAGCGGGGTTCTCAGGCCAAGGGAAGAAAAACAAAGGCTGGCCGCCGGCCTTTTTCATAGGAACCATTTTTCTCGGACACTTCAAGGGATCAGCATTTTGGCCAACTAATTTAGCACCAACCCAAGAGCCAAGGGGAAAATTAGCAGCTCCTGGACTTTAGCGACCTTGGACATAGATTGTGTAAACTTATAGAACCGACAAAATAAATGACGTATCGATCCAAACTGATGAATTGAAATCAAGTGTGCGGCCACACATTCCCCTCCAAACAGGTTTTTTTCGTTCAACAGTGGCTTATGATCATGGCCAGTAGCCCGCATCGCAAGAGGACCCATGTACCCAGCCATCGACCCCATCGAACCATGGCTAATCTTAGATACCCCTCCAAAAACTTAGTTTTTAATCTCACGAGGATGTCACATCTTCATGAACATTGACATTCCTCCACCCCTCTCAAAACCCACCCAGCTAGGGCCGGTTGCTTTCCCTGCAATCAAGTTTACTTGACTGGTGCTGATTGACGCACTTGTGGTCGGTATACCGCCATGACGATAAAGGTCTGTTCCCATCTGTAATTTTAATAAAATCTACCGGCAACGACCAAGGAAATTTCATTGCCATGGTATATGGGTGTATGGTAGATTACAATATTTAGTATTTTGGGAAATCATGATTGGATCTAAATCATTATCTGAAAAATATCAAATCATGATTGGATCTAAATCATTATCTGAAAAATATCACAATACAAATATATGTTAAGATGAACAAATCATCTACCGCACCAAACATTATATTTCTTCATGATCCAAAATTCCAGAAAATATATATCTATATCTATATATATATATATTGTCATTTCTCATTGTATACATCATCATATGGTCCATTGTCAATGTATCATTAAGATCATTTTAATACATACTTAAAACCTATTACTCTATGATATTAGATAATGACATATTTCTTATCTTAGAGACAAGTTCATCAACATATCCAAGATGATTACGTATATATATATATTCAGAATTTAATACGCCAAGATCATAGTTGACTGACCATATGTCATATTATCATATATCAATAACCATCAAGATGATTATGGTACATAATAATTCATCAATCATACCAGTAGTACCGCACAAGGCGGTGGCGGAAGTTTCAAAAATAGGAATCCTATAGGAGAGGTTGGTTGTTGTGAATCAGGGGGGTTGCAGAGCGAAGCCACTGATGGACCAAAAGGTGCTTGAGGTCTCCTCTCTTTCTCTCTCTTTCTCTGACTATCTACCTACCTACCTACCTATCTATCTATCGATGTATCTATTTATCTATCGATCTATCTCTCTCTCTCTCTCTCTTCCATCTAATTACCTATCTATCTATCTATCTGTCTGTCTGTCTGTCTGTCTGTCTATCTCTCTCTCTCTCTCTTTCATTTGTCTATCTGTCTAGCTGTCTACCTGTCTATCTGTCTACCTATCGATCTATCTGTCTATCTGTCTACCTGTCTATCTGTGGTGCAGTGTCATTCAGTGTAATGTAGTGTAGTGTAATGTAGTGTAGTGTAGTGTAATGTAGTGTAGTGGAGTGTAGTGTAATGTAGTGTAAATTAGTGTAGTGGAGTGTAGTTGTGTAGTTGTAGTTGTAGTTGTAGTGTAGTGGAGTGCAGTGTAGTGTAATGTAGTGAAGTGTAGTGGAAGGTAGTGTAGTGTAGTGTAATGTAGTGTAGTGTAGTGGAGTGTAGTGTAAATTAGTGTAGTGGAGTGTAATTTAGCGTAGTGGAGTGTGGTTGTGTAGTTGTAGTTGTAGTGTAGTCGTGTAGTTGTGTAGTTGTAGTTGTAGTGTTGTGGAGTGTAGTGTAGTGTAATGTAGTGTAGTGTAGTGTAATGTAGTGTAATGTAGTGTAGTGGGGTGCACTTTTTCGACATCTCAACTGCCAAAAGTGGTCCGGACCTGGTGTTTTTTGTGCATTTTGACTTGATAATGTGCTTCGCGCCGCAACGGCGTGCACTTTTTCAACATCTCAACTTCCAAAAGTGGTCCGACAATGGTGTGATTTGTACATTTTGACTTGGAAATGTGCTTCGCGCCACAACGGCGTGCAATTTTTCATCTCTCATCTGGCCAGCTGGCTCCGCACCCGCCGCTTTAGCGAGCCTACTTTTCGACCCTCCGGAGCCCCAAAACATTGGAAAAACACAGTGTTTCGCGACTTTCCTACCTTTTCTTGCATCTGCATCTTCTTTCTTCTTTCTCTTTCTCTTCTACTCTTCTTTCTTCTCATCTTTCTCTTCTCTCTGCCTCTTCCCTGCTCTGCTTTTCATCTGTCCATATTGTCGGAAGTTTGACTTCTAAACTTCCTTCGATGATAACATTATATATATATATATATCAACATTGATTCATCAATCATATGACAATAATACAATCAACATTAATCATATGGCATATAATTATATATAATTCATCATCAATCATATGACAAAACAATCAACATTATCAACATTATTATTATACAGTTCAATCCACCAGACCTAACCGCACAAATTCCAGTGGGGTCACGTTGTGAGGTCGCTATTAATTGCCTATGATTGATGACATATATATATATACATATGACATATATATATACATACACACATGTCGTTAAATATCTATCAGTATCTATCAACATATAATTGATATCCAGGATATTTTGGAAAATTGATACATATCATGATTATGATAATACTATAGTACATTATTATTTAAGATGGATGATTCTATCAACACACACACAATATATATATATATATATAATAGCTATATATGAAAATCATATCTGATCGTATTATATATATAGCTATAGTGTTCTATCATTTTTAGCTGATTGATACTTGATACTATAAATAGCCATTAATACATTGATATAGCCCTTATTTTGGATATATATATATATACATATGTATGGTTTCAACCCCTCTGAAAAATATGAAAGTCAGTTGGGATGATGAAATTCCCAATATATGGAAAATGATCAAAATGTTCCAAACCACCAACCAGAAATCTAGCCGGATAGCAAGAAATCCTCCATCAAAGTGTAAAAATCTGTAAAAATCCAATCAAAAACATCATCCTCTCAGATAATGATGATTTTCTTCATGCCAATACCGCCACTTGAACGCGCCAACGCGAGGCCATCAAGGCGCCGAGGTAATCACCAACATAAAGGTGGAGCGTGCCACGCGAGTGCCCATGAGCACCGAGTCCTGGTCGCCCCGGTGCCCATGGAGAAATCCCTGCGGAAACCTGAGAAGTTCCTGAAGAAAAAGGAAAAAAACAAGTCATAACCAGCAAAATTGTGAGATATGGGTGTTGAATGGGATGATACTAGGGAATTATATAACTAAACATCGGGCATTTCATCGGTAGAGGGGGATTTCGGAGGTCTATACCCAGTAATGATGGAGGATTTAATGAGATCTGCAGACTAAACTTTGGTATAGTCTCTTCCGGCATCATATGAAATAATTGCCCCCAATCAGGGACCCTATGCCCAACACTATACCAGGGTTTCGATTGGGGGATTCTCATGGATTTTCAATGCAATCGCGGAAAGGGATTTATGTGATTTATACAATGTTAGTAAAGACATACTGAACCGCCCAGATTTTGATGGTCTATATAACTCGTTATCGTAAAAAACATCTGATGGTTTACTATTAATAGGTGAACTACTAGCATGTTATTCTATTAATCTGGGATATTTAGAATAAATCTTACCTCGTTTCCCTCGTCGGTCAAATCGGCTAGCTGAGTTAGTGGGCGACATAGACCCACGGAGAGCCGGGCGCAGGTTCCAATTCCCACAGCACAACCAGGCCACCTTCCAACACTGCATTGTGGGAGAAATGAAAGTTTGCAACTTCCCTTTGTTGATTTCTGTTTTTGTGGAATGACCCCTTGTGGAATGAAATGGAATGAACCCTTTTTGCGGGGATTGCGGGGGTCAAGCCGAGCACTGCGAAGATAACATAATCGCGATCTGAAAATCTTCTTTTTTTTGCACTGCCCTTGTGAGACTGGGAATGAGATGTTGCAACTCCTCTTTCTCTGTTGGACCAACCCATCAGACAAACCCGCCTTTGCAAAAAAAGCAATTTTTGAGGCTCTGGAAAACTGTTTTCTCGCATGCCCCTTGTGGAATAAAATGGAATGAGCCCCTTGTGGGATGAAATCAGATTTGATTTTGTACTGCTTCCAGTCCACTCAAAATCAATACTTGGGAACCTGACATATTGTTCTACTCCAACAACTTGATGAAACTGAACCTTCTGAGAGACTCCTGTCTTAAATCTGCTAATCCCACCTCGTTACCTCGTTTGACCCTCTAAATTGCGCAGATTAATGTTGGGGAGAGTTTACTATTTTGATGGGTTTACTATAACTGGTTGGTGCTTACTATCATTCCCAATATATGGAAAATAAAATTCATGTTGCAAACCACCAACCAGATAAAATGACTGCTTTAGTTATACGTGCTTTACTAAGGTTACTCGAATCAGATGAAGTTCAGAGGTATCCAAACGCAAGGAGATGTCCAAACCGCAACGCAAGGAGAAGTGGAAGCGAGGTAAAATGACAGCTAGATTGCCGCTAGAATTCAGATAGATAATTCGTATTTGAAATTGTAACTCCCTTTTGTTTAGAACAGATTTATAGATAACTGATGTACATATATATAATATATATATATATACTTATTTGTAGTCACCAACTTGATTTAGGACCTGTATCATTTTATATTTTTATATTTGCTTATTTGTCACGATTGGTAATTCTAATTCATGGGAGAATTAGATTTAAAACCGCCAAGGGGCGGTATTTTCAGGCTATAAATCACCAAAACCCACTAAGAAAGAAACGGATACACATGGGGCCTCTGAAGGCACCACATATTTGGAGGTAGCGACTTGGTGGTTTGCCATACGACTTGGTGCTCCTACTTTGCAAAGTCGGATGGGTTTAGACACCCACAAACATAGCGTGTAGGGGCACCACTTGAAAAACCATTCATAGTTTATCACCTCCCAAAAAGACGCAGTGCTGTAACTATCACTATAAATTGATTCGAATTTTATGAGCGTGCACAGTATATAATTATTGTATAGTATACATTGTATTAGATATTGTATGATATTATATACGTCGATACATTAGGTAGGACATATAAGCACTAGATATGAGTAACCTTAGATATCGTATGACCATAGATATTCACACCCCTCATATATAATCTTATACATTAGAAACTATTCTTATAGCATCTTCCGCTTGGATCATCTAGATGTTATAACATTATTCTTAGGTTATCTTGGGTGGTGTCCCCTGATATCGTTAGATATTAGATATTCAAACCAGCATTTCACATTATACTAGATATGGTATAAACACAGATGTCAAAAACCATGATATATCAGAAACTATTCTTATGACATCTTGTCTAATCATGGCCAATCTTAGATACCCTGCAAAAAATGACAAATTCTTAGCTGGTGAACGTAGATAATCCCATTGATACCCACACGGCGGACGGACAATCCGATCTCTCAAGTCCCGGGCCATTTGGCGGGAACAAGAAGGGCGAGAATTCGATATGCAATGGAAATGCAACAGGTGAATCTATACAACAACCTAATTAATTATGCGTATCGACGTCGGCCATAGATCCGTTTGTATTCGAGAAACCTCTCCTTTGCTTCTGGTTCTTCTTGCCATTCGATAACGATGCTGGGTTGGACAGGGATATCCGGAACCACAGCACGGAGTTTGCGTTTGTTAGATTGTGCCGTTACGTACTCATATACTTTTTGAACTGTCAAGTTTTGCTGTTGAAACATAGGGCGACAACTGAGGCCAGCAATCTGTCCCTGAAAACCAAATCGGTGCAAAGATGATCCACCTTTTTTGATGTGCGGTGGTACAATTTTCGTCTGGAGAATTGATTCAACACATCTAACTGCTGATTGAAACGATGTGCATTGGACCATACCAGATCGGTCGGCTGTTGGTAAAAGGCTGGCTTCAATGGAGTTAAATTCAATGAATTTAGTATCTACAAGGGAACCAGATAATCGAATGGGGCAATGTTTTTGGGTGAGGACTACGAAGTTAATATATAACTCGAACCACGACACACCCCAACCGGCCACCATGGAGTTATTCTGGGATAAGCCTTGGGTATTTTCCATCGGCCACCTTAACGTCTTAGCCCAGGCAATTATATAAAGACCCAGGTTATACCCTTGGAGATTACCTTTGAGTTTTGACAAATCAACATCATCAAAATCCATTTGGATTCCTGGTCCACAGTCATAGTTATTAAGAACATTAAGGGCATCCTGGGCCATGAACTGCCTTTGGGGTTGATCGGTAGGGTCAGCTTCGTTTTTCGGCTCTTTTTGGGAAATTTTGATTACACGCTCACGGTTAAGTTGGACCAAGTAGTTGGCTACTTGGGTGAGGGATTTATGTTGCTGTTGCTGATACGTCTTGATAGCATGTGCTTCGTCAAGCAGCTGTTTTGGGCATCTTTTGATAGCTCTGCAAGCTACAGCACACTGCCGCTTGGCATGAGCAACTCGAAGCTCCAGCTCGTCGTTCTCCTTCCGCTTCTTCTCGAGCTTCCGCGTCCGCTCGTCCAACGTGCAGATCGCCCGCTCAGCAGTGACAAGGCGCGCTTCGGTATTGTCCTGTCTTGCCTCCAGCCTCTTCTGGCCTTCCTGGAGTTTCCGCAGCTCTTCCGACTCCTTGCCGCTGCCTTTCGTGTTCACGTGGGGCAGCTGAATCTGCTGAATCGACGGCAAAGACGGGTGAATATGGCCCTGAACATACGGCACATATCCTTGGGAACGCGCCATCATTGCGGCCAAAAACCTTTGCTCTGAAGCTGAAGCCGGCCGACTAAAGGATTAGTTTCTACCTGTCCAAGATTGACCTAGTAATCTATTTAAACCTTTTTCACTAAGGGGACACCAGCCTCGATCTTCCGCGAATCGCGTCATTCCCGGCTTCCCGTCTCCTCCTCAGCACAGCACCGCGCGTCGTGCTCGGACATGAACTCCCGGAAGCTGAGGTACATGACCTGAGGGACGGGGTGGAGGAAAGGGAAAATCCAGGGCAAAATCCACTTGAAATGGAGCTTTAAAATGAGAAAAACCACTATCAATGCACTTTGAAGCTGGAAAAATCCACTATAAATGTACGTTAAATAACCAGAGAATGGAAAACATGGACATTTCACAGGTTAAGCAAAGAATAACGGGTAGGAAACCAAGAATAATGTGGGGTTTGATGGGAACATCTACAGCAAATCATGTGTTTTTTACAATCTTTCTGACTCCAAAGCTAGAGGTTTACTGTAAATTTTCAATGAATCCTACAACTTGAAGGTTGGATTGGTTTCCAACATCCGGATTGCAAAAAAAAAGTTTCCTCCGCTGTTGCTATTCTTTACCTGATCAGATAGGAGCAAACTTGAACATAGGACCATTCCTACCAGAAATCATGGCGATTTACAATGACTTCACTAATTGGAAGATTTTGCGCACTCTTTTTTCGCCACTTGGCTAGATGGAACCAGACCCAGGTGATATAGGGAACATATGGCCGTTCAACGCAATCAACAAATGGGAAAATGATGATCTGGTGGTGTTTCAACGCCTCTGAAAAATGATGGAGTGAAAGTCAGTTGGGATGATGAAATTCCCAATGGAAAGTCATAAAAGCCGTTCATGTTCCAAACCACCAGTGATTTTTTGTTGAACTGCTCGTTTTTGGATGTACCTTCTGGAAAATGCTGGGGTTTTCCCCACATGGTGAATGCTTATCCATGCTTATCCCAAACCTCAGTGAATCTCTATAGTTATACCAAGTAAGAGATTGTAACATGTTTATCTCCGCCATATCCGGCCTGGTAATACCAAAAACGATGGAAAACCACCATTTTATAGCTGGCAAAATCAACGAAATTTTTATGGCCATGGCTTCAATAGCAAAGTGTTACTGCTTGGTGGTTGAGCCCCCCCTCTGAAAAATATGAGTTCATCATTTGGGATGATGAAATTCCCAATATATGGGAAAATAATCCATTCATGTTCCAAACCACCAACCAGGTTCAATTACCAGAGGGTAAATCACCAATTTTCAGCAATCTTCAATAGCAAACTGTTCAATTACCAGAGAGTATATTCCATTAAGTAGATTATAATCCCATTAAATCCCAAGAAATCCCATTAAATCCCAATTAAACCGTCATTAAACCGTGATTGCCTAGTCTTCCCACGGCGTGGACGGTCATCGGAGCTGACGTCCAAGGCGCCAGTGGCCCAGGACGGAGCAGTTCGCAACTACAGGAGAGCCACCTGGAAATTCCAAGCGTTTTTCCATAGCTTTGATCATATTAACCCTCTGGTAAACACATGTTTCGAATGGATAAGATCATGATATCCATTTGAGATAAGACATGATGAAAGCACATGAAAAGCCACCATTTTATTCTTCCAACACCTTGAACATATGGAAGCAAATGGTGGTTGCCCCCAAACTAACATAGAGCCTGCGGGGCACCAATATTTGGAAAATGATCGTCTTCCAACCCTGTCTTGGCAAGATCTATGGAAATTATTGAAAAATCAGGACTGTAAAATTACCCTCTGGTTATGTCAAAATAGCTATTGAAAATGGCCATAGAAATAGTGGATTTACCTTGTGATTTTCCATAGTTATGTTCGTTTACCAGAGGGTGCTTTAAAACTGATCACCGTAATATTACATAGATAATCATAGATATTATATGATATTATGGTAATCTAAAAAAACACTAAAAAATCAGTAATGTTCTATAAAGTTCATAATACTAATTATAGAACATTACTGTATTAGCTTAAAACACTGATCACGACTGATCATCTTTGAGCGTTTACAAAAGTTTATATTCGATTTTGAAACATTTTAGTACCTGTGTAATAGCCGTAATTTACTGATGTACGCACTGCAAACATTTTAATACCTGTGTAATGCGCATTGCTTCTTGTACATTTTGATTCAATGATTGGCCTGAAACACGAGATGGACATGCATAAAGACTTCGAAACACTCTTGCAATGTTCAAAACAACATTCCCCGGGCGGGAGCACATTCTCCATCATTCTACAGGGCCTTTGTGCCACTTACACTTCAACAAACTGGTCACCCACGGTGCAGCCAAGGAACCCCAACACCACATAGTTCCTGAGTTCGTCTGGAGTGGCTATGGATCATCCACCCAGAGACTTGACATTAAAGCAAAATACAATGTGGGACCCCCTTCTATGTTATCATCTAACTATAGTTACAACTACCATAAAGCCTAGTGAAATTCTAGTTATTGTAGTTATGTTCAGCAACTTAGCTATCGAACGGGGTCCCCACAGTGTAGCATTGTAAATGGATAAATGGATGTTCAGAAAGCCCCGCTGCCCCTCAGTATCATCACCTCACGGGCTACAAGAAAGGCCCAAACCTCTGTGGTGCTGCTCAAAATCTGCGAAATGCTCACCGTTTTTACCCCAAATGGCCCGGTATAAGACATGGAAAGACATGTAAAGATTGCATGAATGAAACGTCTACGGGGATTTGAAACCAACTCCAGCATCTATAGAAAGCAATGCACATCTTGCTAGACCACCTGCAAGAACATCTCGCTTGGTACCTGCTTGGTAATTCACATTCATAAATCGTCTGCAATCAAGCAGGAGGCCCCCCCACAGATTGGTAAGTTGGTTGCAGGTTTTAAACTGCATGAATTCAGCTTGGATTTCGGAGATATCGAGCTAGTTGGATGCGGTAAAAATGGGTACCCTCTGGTTATGTCAAAATAGCTATTGAAAATGGCCATAGCAATAGTTGATTTACCCATTAAACATGGTGATGTTCCATCGTTTTTTGGTATGTTTACCAGGCCGGGTAACTTCCATTCAATAGCTATGTAAACGCTTGTAAACGCTTACCAGAGGGTATATGCCATTAAGTGGATTATTAAAGGACCGGATAACCCCACATGTCAACTTCTTCCAACAAGCAGCAAAAGAAAGGTAAAGACGGCATGGGGAAAGCAGGAAAGAGAAAAGAGATGGTGAAGGATTGGTGTGGAGCAAGTTGTGTGTGGAAGAGTAAGTGTGAGCAAGTTGTGTATGGACAAGTTGTGTTGTATGTATGTATGTATGTATGTATGCATGTATTGAACAGCAGCATCTGCGCGACGAAGTCGGTGCCTGGCAGAACAACAGAAAACACCGGCTGTCACGAAGACTGTTAGTTTCAGAAGCACAGGTTGATAACAGACAGATGAGCACCGTCAACTGCAACAGCACTAGCAAAGATCCCGACATCGCAGCGTGGCGGACCTGCCAAGCGACGGCGGCAAGTGCAGTAATTGAGCTCCCACTGAAAGCAAGCAACAGAAGAATAGCGGCAACCGATTGCACAGAAACTGTTCTGATCTGTCATGAACGTGATCTTTTTTTCTGTCGCTCACGTGGCCGCGTTCAGGCGCTAGATCTTCGCACGGCGCGTCAATCCATGCAAGCTAAAGCTAGCTCCTTTGGCTATAAACGGTATATATACTGCACACGGAATCCGGATCAAGTTCAAGACAAGGTAACAGCCACATCGAACAGCACGGACACCTACGGACAACTGCGGACGGTCACAAAGTCCAGAAAGTCTCCTCCAGTTGCACTTCTGCGATACACAGCCAAGCGGCATATGGCAACGACACCTCCGCTGCAGACTCCCGCGCGGCACGCAGCATGCCGAGGTCGCCCACAGCAGTTTCAAACTGACTCTTATGGTACCTGCCGACGAAGGCATGAAAGTCACGCCAGGAGGTTCCTTGTGGCACGACCGCTTCCAGCTCCAACACTGCTGCATTATTCTCCAGAACCTTAAGAAGGGACCAGTCGTCCATGGAGGCCACGCAGAGAAGACGTCTGACCCGGGCCAAGATGATGCAGTCTTCGCCTTCCAAGTCATAGACTCTGCCCTCTGTCTGCTCCAAGCACTCAAGACATGGCATCCATGCTTCCTTCCAATCTCGAGCAGAAATCTGACTGTCAATCGTCCTTGGGCTTCCAAACGTTTCTTCCATACATTGGCGAGAGAGGCGCAAGGCGGTCAGAGAAATCGTAAAGTGAGTTTCTATTCTAATACCGGCAAAAAGAGCAAGACATTTTACACAGCAAGAATGACCAAAACTGAGCCGAGAGCTCCTGGAGCAGAGATCGATTTTTTCAGTTCTTCTAGTGTCACAAATCAGCAAGCAAACTTGGAATTTCTATGTGTATATATATATTTCTCTCTCTCTCTCTCAACATGCGTATTACATAGTAATTATGATTGGTTGCTGTCTACTGCTGAGACCACTGCTTCGAACAGTCTGTTCAGAAACGGCAGCATCTACGCGATGAAGTCGGTACCTGGCAGAACAGCACAAAATAACATTATATCCATACAGAAAAGGCGACGTCATCATGAAGTCTGTCAGTTTCAGAAGTAACAGTACGATCAAAGATCACGACGCACCAGAGTGAGCGTTCATCTGCCAATGAAGGCGGTACCTGGCATTAAACGTTTTCAGCAGACGTACCGCTGGGCAGCACTAGCAAAGATCACGACATCGCAGCATGCTGGACCTGCCAAGCGACTGCGGCAAGTGCAGTAATGTAGCTCTCACTGAAAGCAAGCGACGCAAGAATCGCTGCAACCGATTGCACAGAACCTGTTCTGATCTGTCATGTGCGCTATCTTTTCTTTCGATCACATGGCCGCATTCAGGCGCTGGATCTTCGCACGGCGCGTCAATCCATTTCAAAGCTAGCTCCCTTGGCCATACATGGCAAGATCTTCGCACGGAGCGTCAATCCATGCTGGTTAAAATTCACACGCTAGCATGCTGAATAGCATCGCACACTTCCTGGTAGGCCTGTTTATTGCAAGGAGTGATTTTGCCGTCGTCCACCACAGGCACACGAAGATAAACGGGATCATAAAGCAGCTTTGCGCGCAGAACCAATCTCTGCCCATCTGCATAGGTCGGGGAGAACTGATCTGTCCGAAATTCGGACAATGTTCGCTTTCCTAGCTTCAAGTACCACGCCTGCCACACAAAGTGAAGGTGACATCATGGCACGCCTGCCACGCAAAGTAACAATCCATGTCATCAAGTGCCACGCCTGCCACACAAAGTGAAGGTCGATGTCACAAAGTGCCACGCCTGCCATGCAAAACGCCGCGGCGTCCCAGCGCGGCCTGGGAACCAAGCGCGCCACCAGAGCCAACCCAGTGCCATAAGTGCCACGCCTGCCAAGCAAAGTGACCAGAGCCAACCCAGTGCCATAAGTGCCACGCCTGCCACGCAAAGTGACGATCCATGTCATCAAGTACCACGCCTGCCACACAAAGTGAAGGTGGATGTCATCAAGTGCCACGCCTGCCACGCAAAACGCCGCAGCGTCCCAGTGCCGCCTGGGAACCAAGCGCGCCACCAGAGCCAACCCAGTGCCATAAGTGCCACGCCTGCCACGCAAAGTGACGATCCATGTCATGAAGTGCCACGCCTGCCACACAAAGTGAAGGTCGATGTCACAAAGTGCCACGCCTGCCACGCAAAACGCCGCGGCGTCCCAGCGCCGCCTGGGAACCAAGCGCGCCACCAGAGCCAACCCAGTGCCATAAGTGCCACGCCTGCCACGCAAAGTAACGATCCATGTCATCAAGTGCCACGCCTGCCACGCAAAGTAACGATCCATGTCATCAAGTGCCACGCCTGCCACACAAAGTTAAGATCGATGTCACAAAGTGCCACGCTGGCCACGCAAAACGCCGCGGCGTCCCAGCGCCGCCTGGGAACCAAGCGCGCCACCAGAGCCAACCCAGTGCCATAAGTGCCACGCCTGCCACGCAAAGTGACGATCCATGTCATGAAGTGCCACGCCTGCCACACAAAGTGAAGGTGGATGTCATCAAGTGCCACACCTGCCACGCAAAACGCCGCGGCGTCCCAGCGCCGCCTGGGAACCAAGCGCGCCACCAGAGCCAACCCAGTGCCATAAGTGCCACGCCTGCCACGCAAAGTAACGATCCATGTCATCAAGTGCCACGCCTGCCACACAAAGTTAAGGTCGATGTCACAAAGTGCCACGCCTGCCACGCAAAACGCCGCGGCGTCCCAGCGCCGCCTGGGAACCAAGCGCGCCACCAGAGCCAACCCAGTGCCATAAGTGCCACGCCTGCCACGCAAAGTGACGATCCCATGTCATCAAGTACCACGCCTGCCACACAAAGTGAAGGTGGATGTCATCAAGTGCCACGCCTGCCACGCAAAACGCCGCGGCGTCCCAGCGCCGCCTGGGAACCAAGCGCGCCACCAGAGCCAACCCAGTGCCATAAGTGCCACGCCTGCCACGCAAAGTAACAATCCATGTCATCAAGTGCCACGCCTGCCACACAAAGTGAAGGTGGATGTCACAAAGTGCCACGCCTGCCACACAAAGTTAAGGTCGATGTCACAAAGTGCCACGCTTGCCACGCAAAACGCCGCGGCGTCCCAGCGCGGCCTGGGAACCAAGGGCGCCACCAGAGCCAACCCAGTGCCATAAGTGCCACGCCAGCCACGCAAAGTGACGATCCATGTCATGAAGTGCCACGCCTGCCACACAAAGTGAAGGTCGATGTCACAAAGTGCCACGCCTGCCACGCAAAACGCCGCGGCGACCACGGCGACACGTGGGAACCCAGCGCGCCACCAGAGCCAGCCCAGTGCTATACGTGCCACGCCTGCCACGCAAAGTGCAGCTACATGTCGCCAAGTGCCACACCTGCCACGCAAAGTGCAGCTAGTGTATGTGAGTAGGTTGTATGTGAGCAAGGTGTATGTGAGTAAGTTGTGTGTGAGTAAGTTGCGTGTGTGCAAGTTGCGTGTGTGCAAGTTGTGTGTGAGCAAGTTGTGTGTGAGCAAGGTGTGTGTATGTGAGCAAGTTGTGTGTGAGCAAGTTGTGTGTGAGCAAGTTGTGTGTGTGTGTGCAAGTTGTGTGTGAGCAAGTTGTGTGTGAGCAAGTTGTGTGTGTGAGCAAGTTGTGTGTGTGCAAGTTGTGTGTGAGTAAGTTGTGTGTGAGTAAGTTGTGTGTGTGTGCAAGTTGTGTGAGAGTAAGTTGTGTGTGAGCAAGTGGTGTGTGAGTAAGTTGTGTGTGAGCACAAGTTGTGTGTGACGGGAGGAGGCGGGCAGGAGGCGGGCAGGAGGCGGCGGACGGGATGCAGAACCAAAAACAAGAACCCCACACAAAGATGTGGGGAATAATCCCATTACATTGCCAATCTTAGATACCCTGCAAAAAATGACGAATTCTTTGCTGGTGAACGTAGATATTCCCATTAATACCAAAAGACTAGTTAGGATTAAAGTATCCATGTAAGATTGACCCAGAACATGGGAAAATGCATGAACATGGTCATTGAATCCCATTAACCCCCATTAAATCAACAACCTGTAACTGGGTCCTGCGGTCACTGGCCACTTGAGTCACTTGATCGCAATCCCACAGCCATCCCTTGCCAAATCGCCACCGAAAAGGTCAAGCATCACATAGAATCTGGAGGTCAAGGGTAGCGACTTCCTCGGGGGACGGCCACAACATGCCACAACGCTAAGGAAAACGGCCTGTTTACAAGTGATGTTTGATGATTTATCGATTAAATGGTGGTTTTCCACAGAAATAGCCCATGTTAATAGATGATTTATGATGATTTACCTATCAAAAATGGTGATGTTTCAGTTCGCTATGTTGAATAACCAGAGGCTCAGAATATCTTGGGGTACTTCTAAATCCCCCGCGGGCCATTCCCCATAGCTAACCCAAATAGCCCTCAGAAAGAAGCTGTCCACGCATTGCTCGTGTCTGCTGGGGCGAACACCGAATCCAATGCGTTTTGTGCAGCGCTCTGATCACCCGTTCAAGCTTCACGTGCCCATCTGAGCCACCCACGGAGGGGGGTGCCTCCGCGGCCAAGGAAGAGATGATATTTGAGGGCAGCCCTGGGATGGGCCGAAAACACCTTGGTGTCATTGCGAAGAAATTGGTGTCATTGCGATTGTTGGAGTGCCACGTTCTCACCTTCTTGGGGCAGCTCAAGCCGTGGCTAAACTGGTCCCGCAAGGATCGGCTTTGCTATGTCTTGCTGTGGGGATCCCAGCGTTTGACTGCCCCAGCTCTGCCAGTTTGGAGGTATGGAGAATGAAAAACGCCGCTGTAGAGGAGATTGGGCCCGGAGAATTGCAATCTCAGGTATAGAATACCCTCTGGTATTTAAACTAACGTTTAACTATGGAAAATCACCATGATATCAATGGGTAAAACCACTATTTCGACTGGGCCATTTTCAAGTTCGCAAACTGTTGACAAAATCGAAAGAAATCCCATTAAATCCCAATTAAACCTCATTAAACACCCTTAAATCCCAAGAAATCCCATTAAATCCCAATTAAACCTCATTACATCCCATTAAATCCCTATTAAATCCAATTAAATCCCAATTAAACCTCATTAAATTCCATTAAATCACCATTCAATCCACTTAAATCACAATTAAATCCCATGAAGTACCAATTAAACCTCAATAAATACCCTTAAACCCCTATTAAATCCAAAGAAATCCCATTGAATCCCAATTAAACATCATTAAATCCCTTTAAATCCCAATTAAATCACAAGAAAACCAATGAAACCCCAATTAAACCTCCTTAAATCCCTATTAAATCCCAATTAAACCTCATTAAATCCTATTAAATCCCATGAAATCCCAATTAAATCCCTATTAAATCCCATGAAATCCCAATTAGACCACACTTAAACCTCATTAAATCCCATTAAATCCCTATTAAATCCCATGAAATCCCAATTAAACACCTATTAAACCCCATTAAATCCCAATTAAATCCAAATTCAACCTCATTAAATCCCTATTAAATCGCATGAAATCCAAATTAAATCCCAATTAAACCTCATTAAATCCCATTAAACGCCTATTAAATCCCATGAAATCACAATTGAACCCCTATTAAATCCCATGAAATACGAATTAAATCGTAATAAAATCCCAAGAAATCACATTAAATACCAATTAAACCTCATTAAATGCGATTAAATCCCAATTAAATCCCAAGAAATCACATTAAATACTAATTAAACCTCGTTAAATCCCATTAAATCACAATTAAATCCAAAGAAATCCCATTAAATCCCAATTGTCACCACATTAAATCCCATGAAACCCCTATTAAATCCAATGAAATCGCATTTAAACCTCATTCAACCCACTTAAATCCCAATTAAATCCCAAGAAGCCACAATTAAATCCCAATTAAACCACATTACATCCCAATAAATCCCTATTAAATACCATGAAATCGAAATAAAATCCCAATCCAACATCATTAAATTCACTTAAATCACAATTAAATCACAAGAAATCCCACTAAATCCCTATTAAATCCCATGAAACGCCGATTAAATCCAAAGAATTCCCATTAAATCCCAATTAAACCTCATTAAATACCATTAAATCACAATAAAATCCCATTAAATCCAAATTAAATCCAAATTAAACATCATTAAATCCAAATTAAATCCCAATTAAACATCATTAAATCCCATTAAATCCTATTAAATCCCATGAAGTACCAATTAAATCCGAATTCAATCCCATGAAACACAAAAAAAAAATCCCATGAAATCCCAATTAAACCACACTTAAACCTCATTAAATCCCATTAAATCCCAAGAAATCCCAATTAAATCCCAATTAAACATCATTAAATCCCATGAAATCCAAATTAAACCACATGAAATCACAATTAAACCGCATTAAATCCCATTAAATCCCATGAAATCCCAATTAAATCCCTATTAAATCCCATGAAATCCCAATTAAATCCGAATTAAACATCATTAAATCCCATTAAACCCCTATTAAATCAATGAAACACCAATTAACACCCTTTTAAATCCCATGAAATCCCAATTAAATCACACTTAAACGTCATTAAATCACTATTAAATCCCATGAAATCACAATTGAACCCCTATTAAGCCCCATTAAATCCTTTTTGAATCCCATGAAATCCCAATTAAACACCTATTAAATCCCAAGAAATCCCAATTAAATCCCAATTAAACATCATTAAATCCCATGAAATCCAAATTAAACCACATGAAATCACAATTAAACCGCATTAAATCCCATTAAGTCCCTATTAAATCCTATGAAATCCAAATTAATTCGCTATTAAATCCCATGACATCCCAATTAAACCCCAATTAAACCTCATTAATCCCCATTAAATCACAGGAAATCGCAATTAAATCCCAATTAAATCACTATTAAATCCCATGAAATCCCAACTAAACACCAATTAAACCTCATTAAATCCTATCAAATCCCAATTAAATCCAAATTAAACCTCATTAAATCCCAATTAAATCACAAGAAATCCCATTAAATCCTAATTAAACTTCATTAAATCCCAATTAAATCCCTATTAAATCCCATGAAATCCCAATTAAACCACACTTAAACTTCATTAAATCCCATTAAATCCCTATTAAATCCCAATTAAACCCCTATTAAACCCCATGAAATCACAATTAAATCCAAGTTAAACCTCATTAAATCCTATTAAATCCAATTATATCCCATTAAATCCCAATTAAATCCAATTAAACCTCATTAAATTCCATGACATCCCAATTAAATCCTACGAAATGAGATTAAATCCCAATAAAACGCAAAGAAATTATTAAATACTAATTAAACCTCATTAAATGCGATTAAAATCGAATTAAATCCCAAGAAATCCCATTAAATACTAATTAAACCTCATTAAATCTCCTTAAATCACAATTAAATCCAAAGAAATCCCATTAAATCCCAATTGTCACCACATTAAATCCCATGAAACCCCGATTAAATCCCAATAAATTCCTATTGAATCCCATGAAATCCCAATTAAATCACACTTAAACGTTATTAAATCCCAATAAATTCTATTGAATCCCATGAAATCCCAATTAAATCCAAATTCAACTTCATTAAATTCCAATTAAATCCCTATTAAATCGCATGAAATCACAATTGAACCACTATTAAATCCCTATTAAACACCAATTAAATCCAAATTAAACCTCATTAAATCCCATTAAATCCCTATTAAATCCCATGAAATCCCAATTAAATCACACTTAAACCTCATTAAATCCCATTAAATTCTATTAAATCCCATGAAATCCCAATTAAACCACACTTAAACCTCATTAAATCCCATTAAATCCCTATTAAATCACATTAAATCCCTATTAAATCCCATGAAATCCCAATTAAACCCCTATTAAATCCCAATTAAATCCCTATTAAATCCCATGAAATCCCAATTAAATCCGAATTAAACCTCATTAAATCCCATTAAATCCCTATTAAATCAATGAAACACTAATTAAAACCCTTTTAAATCCCATGAAATCCCAATTAAATCACACTTAAACGTTATTAAATCCCAATAAATTCTATTGAATCCCATGAAATCCCAATTAAATCCAAATTCAACTTCATTAAATTCCAATTAAATCCCTATTAAATCGCATGAAATCACAATTGAACCACTATTAAATCCCTATTAAATCCCAATTAAATCCAAATTCAACCTCATTAAATCCCATTAAATCCCTATTAAATCGCATGAAATCACAATTGAATCCCAATTAAATCCCAATTAAACCTCATTAAATCCCATTAAACCCCTATTAAATCCCATGAAACCACAATTGAACCCCTATTAAATCCCATGAAATACGAATTAAATCCCAATTAAACCCCATTAAATCACAATTAAATCACAATTAAACCTCATTAAATCTCTATTAAATCCCATGAAGTAGGGATTTAAATCCCTATAATCCCTATTAAATCCCATGAAATTCCAATTAAATCCAAATTAAATCGTATTAAATACCATTAAATCCCTATTGAACCCCATGAAATCACAATTGAACCCCTATTAAATCCCATGAAATCCCAATTAAATCCAATTAAACTTCATTAAATTCCATGAAATCCCAATGAAATATCATTAAATACCATTAAATCCATATTAAATCCCTATTAAATCCCATGAAATTGGGATTTAAATCCCTATTAAATAACAATTAAATCCCAATTAAGCCTCATTAAATCCAAATAAATCCCTATTAAATCCTATGAAATCCCAATAAAACACCTATTAAATCCCATGAAATCTCAATTAAACACCAATTAAACCTCATTAAACACCATTAAATCCCTATTAAATCCCATGAAATCCCAATTAAACCCCTATTAAACCCCATTAAATCCCAATTAAATCCAAATTCAACCTCATTAAATCCCATTAAATCCCTATTAAATCCATGAAATCCCAATTAAACCCCTATTAAATCCCATTAAATCCCAATTAAATCCAAATTCAACCTCATTAAATCCCATTAAATCCCTATTAAATCGCATGAAATCGCAATTGAACCACTATTAAATCCCTATTAAATCCCAATTAAACCCAATTAAACCTCATTAAATCCCTATTAAATCCAATGAAATCACAATTGAACCCCTATTAAATCCCATGAAATACGAATAAAATCCCAAGAAATCACATTAAATACCAATTAAACCTCATTAAATCCCATTAAATCCCTATTAAATCCCATGAAATCCCATTTAAACCTTATTAAGCCATAGAAACGTTGACTCAGCTGACTCTGGACTATTTGAAGCCGGTCCCAGGATCTCAGGAATGCTATCGGTGCTGGGGATTTCCTGATGGGATTGATCTTCGCCAGTGGAGATTTTCATGGGAAATTCCGCTGGAAAAAAGGCCATGATCAGAATTATAGCCCATTAGTGATAAATAGTCCATTAGTGATAAAATTCCTGTATTTCATCAGTTGTCCTTCCTCCCTAGTTCGAAAAAACTCTCTGAGGCTAATTACTTTGGACCATTGCTTCACAGTGGGATAGATATCAATGTAGTGCACACAATCCATGTATTCCTGGAAACTACTTCCTGGTTAGCACCCGATTTCTGAGGTCCACCAAAATCAATGGCTCAACAAAAACCTCAGTTGGGAAGGATTATCCCATATATTATGGAAAATTAAAGCAATGTTCCAAACCACCAACCAGATAAACACTTGAAAAAATAAATGGCTCAACAAAAGCCCAATTAATGAGAAATAATGAGGACCTATCTTTGGCTCCAAAAATTTGAATATCAATCCCAACCAGAAGACAATGAGATACTAAAGATGGTCCTCCCAGTACTTGGTGGAGGGCTGTGCTTTTGGTGGATTTAATGGATTGGTTTAAGGGAAAATTTTAGTGGTTTAAGCCCCATGAATTTAATGGGAAAATCTACGGTTTCCGGTTTCGATTTTCCCTTAAACAATCCATTGATGGATGCAACCATCACACCCGCTGCGCAACTAACTTCGCACAGCATCGCCAGGAGCGGAACGATGGCGGCCGGCTGCTGCGCCACGTACAGCAACGTGGTGATTAAGCCCTGCGGGGCGCGGAGCGGAAGTGGATGAAAAAATCTATGAATTCCCATGTGAAACCCATGGGGTAGACCCTGGAACTTCTTGCCAATTTTGGGAATTATATGGAATTATGGCTTAGTAACTTAGTAGTAAGCAACACAAAGATGGATGTAAGAAACGCTTTCAGCGGCTTCTCACGAACTTCTGGCTCCAACCCGATGACATCCAACTGGATTTCTCCTTTGATGCGCTACATCTTGGGCTTCAGTTTCTGGTACCACCAAACAGTGGGCTCCAATAGTTGTGGTCGGCTGTTGTGCTTTCCATTACTCCATTTATCGCCATTTGAAGGCCTGAGCTACCTGAGCAGTTGGAATCTAACGCATATCTTAGATATACCGGATATACCTAAGCTCTTCGAACATGAATTTAACCTCTGTCGAGGTCAGTGCGTCCACTTAAATATCGTAAAAAAGGCCTTGAAGACATGCAAGAAGAACAAGATGCCTGAAGATGCCTGAAGAGTCATGAAATAATCACACCCTGAGTCAACGCCATGGAATTGATCAAAGGGACAATTTATCATGGAAACAAGATGTTTTCTTGACTTTTTCCCATCAACAAATCCATGAAAAAGAGTGGACTTCAACAGTTCAACAGAGTTGTTTTTTACTTTTACCATCAACTTAGAAGTTTATCGACTTTTACCATCAACTTCGAAAAGACTCAAGCCTAAGCCAATTACCCTCTGGTAAACTAACATAGCTATTAAAAATGGCCATTTATAGTGGATTTTCCCATTAAACATGGTGGTTTTCAATAGCTATGTTAAATTACTAGAGGGTAAGACTCAACCCGCTTCACCCAACGTTGGGGGAACACCACGGCCGACACCTGCGCAAAGGAGGTCACCAAAAGCACAAAAATCACCTGGGAGGCGAAGGTCCGCCGGGGAAAACACCACCTTTTTGTTGGCCATGAAAAAAATAAGGTGGATTAATCTAAAACCACCATATTCACCTTAAAAAAATGAAAAAAATAAACATGAACTGGGAAGGCTACATTTATCTAAATCTAAATTCTATCCAAAACCGTTGTTTGGCTGCGGTGTATTGAAATCCGTCAATGATTTCACTGAGTTTTTCAATGAACAAACTCCCGATTTTTTTCAGCCCAACCATTTGATGGGGATATAAAATGATGGACACTTTAATACTTTGTCGAACATATAAAATGTGATATAACTTAACATGATTTACTAAAGTAACTCTTGGGAAAATCATGAAAAGATGGTAAAATCTTATCTGGTCATGATTTTGTTCCAGCTATATGTTTTGAGATAGGTACTTCAATCCTAACCGTCATTCCAGTAACATCGCAGTGCTTTTAAGCAACTTCATCCAAGTTGACATATGATTTTTATTGTTTTTTTTTAAATAGCGTTATCATTAACGATGTTTTCTCTGGTTAAAGCCATGGTGAACATGGTATGTGTGTTAATGGTTTTAACATACAGTAGATGGTGCTTTTTTAGGTTAGTCATGGCTATAATATACAATATATGATATATATACCAACTACTAAGTAAAAGGAATTCCGAATAGTGGGAAGACCATAAACCATGAATCCATATTAATCCCATGCAACTTGACCCTGGCAGAAATGAGAAATTTGAGGGGCCACATTCTTGGACACTGCCCCAGAACCCCCCTGCCATGCAGTGGCCAGAAATGCGAAGTAGGTCTTCTGCAGCTGCAGTTGAGATGATGACTGGGATACCTTGACAGTCGGATTTCCAAGGATGGATGTCTCTGATGTCTTTAAAAGGGGCGGTTGGGTAGAAAGGGCTTTACAAAAACAGGCTGGAGCCAAAGAACATAGACTAAGTTGGTCAGTTGGTCCTGTCTTGATACACATACCCATGACGGATCCATGGTGCTGGTATATTAATGCTAACATGACTGGGGTTATATATGCTAACATGACTGGGGTATATTGATGGGATCCATGTTACCATATATAGCAGCACCATGGATCCGTCATGGGATATGCACAGCAGAAAAGAACACACACACACAAGACAGGCCTACTATCTTCGGGGAAGTGGAGAATGTTGATTGCTGATCCCTTCCCTAATCATCAAATCGAACGTCGGAACGGTCGGAACGCTCGGAACGGTCGGAACGGTCGGAGCGTGAACAAAAGCTGTCCCATCAAACCATTTCACTCAGTTGGATTCATCATGCTTCATCAAAAAATGTACCATTTATACCATTTCATCAACATGGATCATCATCAAAAATTGTACCATTTCATCAACATGGAACCCATGGAACAGCTTGTCTCTTGACTGGTTCATACATACTGTGGGGATATGCCCACCACCGGTCACTCCAAGCATCATGAATCCCATGTTCACAGCAGCTGCTAGTTACCCGGCCTGGTAAACGTTTACGTTTAACTATGGAAAATCACCATGCTATTAATGGGAAAACTCACTTTAAATTACCAGATTCATCCGATTCATCCCCCAAATTCCGGCATTTCATAGGTCTCATGTTTTTTTTGGACGCATCTTGGATGATGTTGGCCACTCAACCCTTACCCCGGCGGAAAAAAAAACGCGAAAAAGCAGCAGGCTTCTGGAAGGATCGGCCGATCTTCCTGGGGATCGCATGAGCACTGAATGGTGGTCAGCAAGAATCTTCAATATGTCACAGTTGTAGGAATAACATGGAATACCCTCTGGTAAACATACAAAAACTATGGAAAATCACCATGCTATTAATGGGAAAACTCACTGTTTCTATGGCCATTTTCAATAGCTATGTTAAATTACCAGAGGATAACCCCAGAACGCCCATTCGTTTTAAGTGTTCAGTAACAGTTGTACTACAATCGATGTATTAGTGCCCTTGGATGATCCAGTAGACGATCCGCTGGTGGATCAGTTTCCCTAAGAATAATAAGCCACCATAAAAGCATAGTTTCCTGGAATTAATATGTCCAATAAACCAGGTAGTTTTTTTTTTACTTCCAAGAAATGTGTAGCTCCAGAAAACCGAATGGCATGGGATCAACAGCCGGCTATTTTTTGGGATGATCCTCCAGGAGCTGACATCACGGTGTGCTGCACCTTGGCTAATGAACATCTGCCCCTTGAACTCAGGAATCTTTACCTAAGATAATTGTTGTATAGGCAACGTATTGAACATGTTTATATCAAAGCAATTGTTTAAGAATTTGGCAACCCCGAACTCTGGTCTTTTTGTCTGCGGAAATTACTGAAAGAGCGGCCAACATGAATTTGTGAAACACTGGTTTGACAAGTTTCATGCAAGTGTTTTTGGGCACCATCCTATTATCCTATTATCAGGAGGGGTTCATACACCTTTTCCCTCAAAGCAAAGTCTAGAAGAGAAACATCCATTTATGGTGTGGGGATGGTTTATGATTGGGTTTACCAGATTACTACGTCGCACTCCGCATCATTTGCCGTCTTGGTCCTATAACTCCAATCATCTTTTTGTCTCCAGTCCCACATCTTTGCTGGCTTTTCGCTGCGCGCCATTTTTTCACCCAAAAAAACATCGTGAAGCAGAGATAAGCCAAGCATCAAGAGGATGGCAGGGATGAAGGCCAACATGATCTTCAAACTCAAAGTTGCCAGTACACCTTCCAGCCTGGGAGGATCTAAAGGATGATCGTTCACGACTAACCGACAATTGGAATCGGCCATGGGACACCCACAAAAAAATCCCCAGGTGACCATCAGACTTGGCGTATGACTATCCCGACAGCGTTCATTTTTTTCTTCATTTAGGATGATTTCGGCAGTAGAGAGTCATCTCTTCTTTGTGATGAACAATTCTTAGATACCGAACATACTGGCAGTTCTTCATCTATTTGGTGCCGCAGAGCGGTCAAACAGAGTCACAATAATTTTCATTCCACAAATCAAGCATCATTTTTGAAATCATGTGAAATAGTCGCAAATCATCACAGTCACAAATTATGACATAGTAACGCTATTTCATTCCCCATAATCAACCGTTTTGGGGAAGTTTCCCTACTGTTCCCTATCATTCAGCATCATTTGTTCACCTGGTTGAGGCCGAGCGACATCTCCACCACAATGGGCATGGACTGCCGCCACCTTGCGAGTTGTGAGTAATAACCATATTACAACCCAGCTACCCTCTGGTAAACGTTTACATAGCTATTGACAATAGCCATTTATAGTTGATTTACCCATCAAACATGGTGATTTTTTTTATATTTATATATGTTATGTTTGTTTACCAGATGGTATATATGGATTTGTTTGAAAATCGTGCAGCATAGTGTGGGCCTAAACCCAAGGGCGAGTCATCATTTTCCCTACTCAAAAATGATCTGAGATATGCCTATGATTGAAGGAAAAACCATGGTATACCCCATTTCCAGACCCATATATGAGATACCCCACTAATAGATTGGTTGATGGTTGATGCCCGGGGATTCAACATTGGAATGCCCGGAGGCGGGTCCTCAAACGTGGCACTTTAACCTCCCTGCAAATATCTATAAATGAAGGTTTCAAGGTGGAAAAACCATCTATAAATCCGCAGTTGTCCACAGAGCCGCTATCACGAGAACCGGTTTCGACCGTCAAGGTCTTGTTCAACCCTGGGCTCTTTGAGGCAAAATGCCTGCAAATGAGCAAAATCGTGCTGAATTGTTTTTAAATTTCAAAACGCAGACCCCTCATGACCCCTCCCACCCCCCCTGGGCTTTGATGACAACATAATAAAAAGGACCAGTTGCTGAGGGTAGCAGTGCCTAAACATCAGCAAAATCTGAAAAACGTCCTCTGCTTTTAAATGTTTTTAATTTAATGACAAATTACAATAAATTACAGTACCATTTACTACGCATCTACCTATGATAGTAAACGTTGCCAGCTGAATTAGAACTTCCCTGGACTGCTTTAGAACTCGCTGGAATTACATCCTGCTTTAGAACTTCCCTCAGACTAGCATGTCCAGAAGATCTGCCTTGCCTAGTCGTCCAGAGCGTCGAGGTTGTACATGGGCAGACCGAGCCGCTTAGCTGCTTCTTGATGCTGTACATAAGTGTTTCGGGACAACGTCCCTCCCCCTGTGGAGTCTCACTGGAGTCTCACTGGAGTCACTGGCCGCTGCGCTTCCCTCTTGATGTTACGTACGGCGGCTTTCATTGTTGTCATCGGCCACGACATCTGAGTCATCAACGACAGCACGCTGTCGTTCGTGGCTTTTGTGGCTTGACGTAAGGCAGCAGGCAGCCAGCTATAATCCACGCTGAAATTCAGAAGGATTGCATCAAGCTGAGCTATTAGGGTCTGCTGCAGAATCTGTGGAAGTCGAACTGCTCCTCTTCGAATTCGAACCACTGAAGGGCGCTTGCCCTTTGTGGTGGAAGTAGATATTGATTCATGAAGCCGGTTGGAAAAGACGATATGATGGCATCTTCGCCTCCGCTGTACTTGTCTTGCCTACATACCATTATTTAAGGCCACTTCGTGGAGAGGTTGCCATCATCTAACCAGATAGTTGATGTCGCAATAGGAAGAACCCCGAATTCAGTCAGACCCCCGCCCACGTTGCACTGTGCAAACCGCTCGTTTGATGCTTCCATTCAAATTCTCATCGGTTGGATCTACCATCTTTTCCAGCATTTTTGCCCTGGTACAATCTAGTTCCCATCAAAAATTCCCTCTGGTAAACTAACGTTGAACTATGGAAAATCACCGTTTTTCACCGGTAAATCCACTATTTCTATGTTGGATCTTCATCCCCAAATCCGTCCAACTCCGGCACCGGAGCCATCTCCCTGGACCACGGATATGCGCACCGGTGAATCGCGGGAAAGATCTGCTGCCAGGACTTGAGACTGAGCAAGGTGGAGACAAAGACCACCTGAAGTGCAATGGGTGTACCCGGCCTGGTAAACCTACAAAAAACGATGGAAAGATCCACCATTTTTTTGGGCTGGGAAAACTCACTATTTCGACTGGTCCATGTTCAAGTTCGCAAACTGTTAAATTACCAGAGGGTATGACTAGTGATAGGTTGCACAAGATGATACATTTCATGGATTCATGGCTATTACATAAACAATGATAATATAATAATGGAATATAATGACTAGATGATACATCCCTAGTGCTCCAAATACATCCAAATACTCTCTGAGAAGGTGTTTAGACCCCAAAAAACAACTCCAAATACAGTCTGAAAAGGTGTTTGGAGCCGGAGGGCATAATGGATATCCATATAAACAAGAATAATATATAATAATATCATAATGGATACGTAACCCCACATTGAGGTTTCCAATATAGTACATTATATTGATACATAATGATGCCCCGGCCAAATGTTTTTTGGCTTTATAAATCCATGAAAATTGTAGTTTCATCCCCCATAAACATCCATAAACCATCAGGCTTGCCACCTGGTAGGGGCCCACCATACAAAAAGATGTTGAAAACACCATGGAAAACCAAAATGGTTTCCCATTCGGAAAATGACATTCATGGTGGGTTTTCCACATCTACGTACTGTAAACGTTTACAGGAGGGTAACTAGGGTTTATGGGGGTATATAATGGGATATAACATGATTATATTCATGGGTTGAACAACCGGCTTAGACTTAGGGGGCGGCCTTACCTTGTACCAACAAAAAATGTAGAAGACTGGGGAGATATTGCAATGGATACCCTCTGATAATTTAACATAGCTATTGAAAATAGCCATAGAAATAGTTGATTAATCCATTAAGAAATGATGAATTTCCATAGTTATTGTTGTCACATCCAGGCACGTCAGCCTGGCTTCGCCAGCCTTCACTGTGTTGTCGAGTCTTGAGTTCTTTCTTTTCACCGGCAGCACTCCAAACTCAAGTAATTGGGAAGCCTTCTCAAGGCTTAGCAGCTGGGAAATCTAGTTTGATTTGCCAAGCCGTTCTAAATTCAACTCTGTGGTGGCGGGGCGGTGGTGGCCAAACAGAAAGCTACAGACAACACATGTTGACTGCCCTTCCATGAAAACAATGCCTTTCATTGTTGTCACATCCAGGCACGTCAGCCTGGCTTCGCCAGCCTTCACTGTGTTGTCGAGTCTTGAGTTCTTTCTTTTCACCGGCAGCACTCCAAACTCAAGTAATTGGGAAGCCTTCTCAAGGCTTAGCAGCTGGGAAATCTAGTTTGATTTGCCAAGCCGTTCTAAATTCAACTCTGTGTCCCACCCTACCCTTCACGGGCGGGCGGGCTCGGGTGCATTGCTGCGGGTGTGTCTGGCAGCCTAGCATCACAGGCAACATGCAAAAGACGAAGAAACAAATCCCCCAACACCTTTACGCGGTCACGATTTTTTTGGGGAAATCGGATCCAAATCTCAGATGCACCTAATTCCTGTACATACGTTTCTAACATCTTGTACGATTTCCATCTACCTCTCCACTGTACTCTGGTCAAGTCTTCATTAAACTTCCTAAAGAGAAAGGTAGCCCCCCCCGGTCTCAGGGAAGAAGGTTGGAACACACAACACTGAAGGACTTCCTGCTGCACCAACTCAAGGCGAGTCTTGAAGGAGCTGACAGAACCACACCAAAGTTTTCTCCACATCGGCATTGAGCCCAGGATCAGCTGTACCCAAGCAGCAACGCCTGTTTCGTCGATGCGCACGTGCTGCGCCATTGCAGCACGAAAGCGCGTCTTCGGCTGGCCTATTCGAACGTACAAGACTTGCGGTTCCCAGTGGTTCTGTGGAAGTGACAGGTCTCGTCGTCGCAAGCCAACAAGCTCTGAGGGTCTCAGTAAGCCAAAATAGCCTATGACCAGCAGGGCCGCAAAATGCGGCCAATTCCAGGCCAGAGCAGTACTTGCAAGCGCAAGAACGACTTGCAAAGGCATTGGTGGGTGGTGTGTCACTGGCTCCAACATATCCCACGTCTTCAGCACATTCCACGGCGCAGCAAGAGAGGATCGAAGCCAGCCAAATTGTTGGACCACCGCATTGAGACTCTCCGCCGCGGAGCGACGGCTTGCCCCCTCCAGATACAAGGTGACCATATATTCTTCGAGCCACTCTGACAAAACATCTATGTGGTGCCGTGCCAAGAGCTCCAGAGAAGTGTCCGGAAGCTGTTCGGCCAACCACGTTTCCAGTTTGTTGAGCAGCCCTTGTCGAATGCTTCGAGTCCGCTCGGTGATCCTGCCTCTTTCGATCAATGAGCGATCTCGAAGGTGAACTGCTGGGGGCCGCGGCGCTGCCACTAGCGGACAAAAGCAACACGCCAACAAACAGATACCAACGATTAAGGGCCCTAGAGAGCCCCTGCAGGCCATCCAACTTGCTGGCAGCCTGACGGCTGCCCTGGCGCAGTGCCCAAAACCACTTAGGCAAAGGGGTGCGAGCGCCCAGCACCTTGCGGCCCCTGCTTGGGCCATCAGCTCTCAAAGACCAAGTTGGGAAGTGAATGCTGGCCACATGCAAATTTTTGCCTAGCAAAAAAGGGGCTTCAGATCGCATGAGTCTGTTTAAGGCAGCAGAGGGACTTCGACCCTTTCCTAAGGAACCAATATTAACACGACTATCTTGGGCCACCACAAGTCTTTTATCCCTTCCAATTCTTTTAAACAACGTCCTACGGGCTTTGGTTTCCTGTAAATTAATATGTTCTTTTTGGCGAAACTCATACTGCACCCATGGTTTCCAAGTCAGCCCTTCCGACAACTGCACGGCCCACAGAGCCGAACCCCCCTTAGGACGGCGTCTGCCGCTGTCCCCAAAAGGTTTCAAACAAAAATCCGCATCTTGGACTAACGAGCTTTGATCCAAGAAGGGGGCGTTGTAGGGAATGTCACCGACACCATCCTCCCAGAATGGTTGGGCGTGAGAATGCTCCCAAGCTTTCCAGAGGCTAGCAACCCGATCGCAAAAATATTCGGAATAAGCCGCAGCATTCGTAGTATCCCCTCCATTAAGCACCAGGTGTTTCCTCTGGTTATGATGACAGCATCTTCGGCCTAATTTCTTAAGAGGCACAAAATTCGAAATCAAACAAGTTGTTTTTCTGAAGTTTCGACCAAAACGACACCAATCAAACAAGACTTCGAAAAAATTTTCCCGACGAGACAACACGCGCCATGCCCCCAAAGCCCTGATAAGACTGGTAGCAGCCACCTCACCTGCCATGAAGAGCCCAAGCGTAACCTGAACCAACGCCAACAGGGCGCACTGACAAGCGTGCAGATTACCTTTCACCACACAATCCGCAAGCACATCCAAACCCCAAGGCGCCTCCGCAGACCTCACCCTCGCAGCCTGCGACGAGGAAAACGTAGCACCAGGAGGGGCCCACCACAGAAACCGGACCTTTCCAGCCCTGACAAAAGACAAGAGGCCAAAAAACAACTCAGGGTCAAGGAGGTCCCAACCTTGTTTCACCTCGAGCGGCGGCAAGACCTTGAAACCTTTAGCCTTCCACGCATGAGACATTTGCGCACCTCCAGCATAAACTTCCAACAAGTCAAAAGGAAACTCAAACAACGCCAAAGACGGATCAGCCAACATCACGCGATGTTCAAAAACAACTTCCAAACTCCCATGCATTTGCCCCACACTAGCAGACCCCCTGCCTTCATCACCCGTAGACTCCTCCTCACCCAAAACCGCCTCCTCATCCCAGCCACTGCCCTTCAAACTCGACTGCAGCCTGGACAGCAAAGGCATTCGATACCCCACCTTGTCACCACGACGCCACAACTCCCCAGACACTTCAACCCCGACTTCAGCCCGACACACCCCCACACCAGACGGAGAGGCATCAACACAATAAAGAAAAGAATCAGGAAGAGCCCTGGCATCGCACACGCAGAGCGGGGCGCAACTAGCCAGCACCATCAATTCGTTCCGGGCCCCCTGGGTCAGTTTAAAAAAATCCTCGGGTCCCCCGGGAGAAAGTTGGTGATAGATATCATACATGAAAGCAAAAAGGGGTCGGCGAAATTGGAGATTAAAAGCCCATAACCCCGTTATAGCTTCAACCAGTTTCTGGTCAACTGGGCCACTTTTTGCCATTGAAACCGACAACTGTGCAAGTCGTAGGAGCTTACAGCGGGAAGGGCCGATGAGGCCGGCCTTACCTTCTATTTCCGCTCCCCAAACTTTTTGTGTGCAAAGACCTTCGGACTTTCTTACCTTCATGGGTCCTCAAGTCAACTGAATTATAGGCAGCTGTAGCTGCTTCAAATACCTGCTGATCGCGACCCTCTTGGGCCAGTGTGGTGACTTCATCACCTTTCCAAGGCAACAATTGTACCCCCAAGTGATCGTCAATCATTATGCCCTCATAGTAACCGCTTTCAGGTTTTGGGAGGGGGTGTCTGTAATTCAAGGTTTCTTCTGGGAGAAAGGTGCCCCAACTACGCAACAAATTAACATGACTTTCTTGAGCTATGTCAACCGCGGCATGGTCACCCATTCCTAAACCCTTGAAACAACACACCAATCTGTCACCAGTTGTGATCCGGTTCGCTGCCAGTGCTGCTTGCGCAGCTTTCAAATGTGCCACCTCACCCCACCGAAAACTAGGCCCTACAGGACTACTCCGGGCTCTTTTCTCAGTTGCCACATAAGCATGATAAAAATCTCGGATATCATCAACAGAACAAGCACACACCAAATCACGACCTAAGGGCAACTGAGTCAAAAGCACAGCATGGGGAAGATTTCGGGATTCACCTACCACATGATACTCGCGTCTGTTTCGGCGTTTGCGGTGCAAAATTTGACGGTCCCTATCGACATCTTTAGCGACAGCAAACAACTCACAACGATCCAAAAAATTCACCTCATCAGTTTTGCAAACAAAAAGTCTTTCCAATTGATCCCAACGGGCAAACACCTTCAACAGTTCAGTTCGAGACGCGGTACCCTTTATATGTATTGGGGGAGGCATATCTTCCGGGGTCTTTAACAAGGTATCAGGGTCTTCAAAAATAGTGCGACATTTCTCACTCAAGTACGGCCTTGGGTCAAAATTCTCAACTTTGTCAGGCAAACTCAAACGATCTGCGACCACCGGAAGCGCTTTGGTAGCTGCAAAAGCAGCTCCCTGAGAGCTTTCACCAAACTGTCTTTTGTGACGGGCATATGGCAAACTGTCTAAAGCATCTAATTCAGACCTCAACTCACTCAAATGAGTTCCAACTGCTGGTAGCCGGAGGCCGCATCCAGACTCAGAAGTGCCCAGGCGGACCATCGACCTGCTCAGCTTCAAAAGGAAATGAACCATCTCCTCTTGTGCCTGGTTGAGTTTACACTCACGCCTCCCCCGCTCAGGAGCTACTTGCACTCCCAGGGCCTGATGGCTCAAAGCACACACCATCAGGTTCGTCCACAATTCAATGGACCTCCGAAAGCGGAACCTAGCAGCTCTTCGGCGAGAACGTCCTTGAAGAGGACCTTTATCACAACTCCAAGGGAAAGGAGGCGGGCACGGAAAGAGCTCCTTGTCCGAAGCTCGTGGCGGTGGAGTAGCTGCTGGAGTAAAAGTACTCCGCACATAACGCGAAAAAGGCAGTGATGAATCTGTCATTGAATCAATCACATGTTCCAACCATGCTGCAACGGATGCACCCTGGTCAGATGAAAAAGAAAAGCTTTCTCCGGAATGCTCTTGCATGAAATCTTCACGCTTTACTCTGGCTTCTTCTCGTCCTTGGCTTTGCCATCTCCTTTTCCTCCTCCTTTTCCTCTTTTCTTTGGCAACCACTCTTCCTCCTTCAGCTCGTTGATGATGGCTCCAATCCATGTCGCGTCCATCAACCGCGTGTAGATGTATTGTTTTCGGATGGAAGCGAGGTCCTGACTGGCCCAATGGGACCATGGAGGCTCCTCTACGCCTGTCAGGCGACTTGCCACCCCCCAAGACTCGTCCAGCAGGAATTGTTCCATTGCAGATATCATTCTGACACAGTGAAGACGGGCATGTCTCTGCTTCCCTTCCAGCATCAATTTGTGAATGGTAGCAAAGCCGCTCAGTGCATACCCTGCTGTCCGCGAGCGGCCTACAGGCACTGAACGAATGAACTTCTCGGGGATCAACGGGCCCATTTCTTCGGCCCCCACCGCCCGCTGCATGCGAGCTTCCATCCTTTCCAAGTAGGCGCCCGGGTTTTGCTTCATGGCATACCGGAGCTTTTCCACTGCCTCGATGGCTTTTCCTCCGCGACTGGTAGAAGACCAGGTTTCTCCCTCCTCCTCGGAAGAGCTGCCGTTCGTGCCCACCAGGCCCGGAAGTTTCTTGTTCTTCCTGCTGCCTTTTGCTTGCATTTCCTTCATGAGCTTCAGCATGCTGATTTTCATCATGTCGTCGACTGACGGGCCCGAAGAAGACTGGGCCATGTCTGGAACGACCAGGTTGATGCAATCTTGAGCCGTAATCCGAGAGGCTGGCTCGTCTGCAATTCTCTCTGGCCGAGAGCCCACCTCTTCTCGCATGGCTCGCAGAATTTCGGCCATGTCCTTGTCGTTGGGACCGTCGATTTGCGGAGGCGCGGCTTGTGTCTTGGCGGTCGCTTTCCTTTGAGGAGCTGGTGTCTTCACAGTCTGCAGATTTGGGTGCTTTTGAAGCTCCTCCACGCGCTTCTCCAGCTTTGCCAGGACAGCCACCACAGCCTTCAGGTCGGCTTGGGGTGCCGGATTCTCCTCCTCTTCCAAAGCTGTTTGCCAGTCCGCATCTCGGAGGGATCCACTTGTGACCCATTCGTCTACTGCATCGTCCAACTCCGCCATGTCCGGGAGCTGCTGGGCCTCTGCAAAACGCAGGTACGGCCTTCGAGTCCGAGGAGCTTTCCTTTCCAGCTGTTGTCGGATGCCCATTGTGAACTCCAACAACAGCACCTCCACTGCATCCCCTAGGCTCTCTTCTGCTTGGAGAGAAATGGTGACATGAAGGCTGGGTCCCAAAATGTCTTCGGGAGAAGCCTCTTGGCCTTGGCTCAAATCCTCGTCGGGAATTCCGTTCCCCGGTACTGCTAGAATCAAGCCACCCCGACTGACCCGACAAGGCAAAGCTAGCATCCAAACATCCCCCTCCGCAGGCCAGCGAAGAAGCAAGAGGTCGACCTCCTCCAAGTTTTTGTTCACCAACTTGAGGCTCCGGATGGTTTTCTCTGCAATGGGCATGATCTTCAAGCAAAGGTTTTGGCTGGTGGCCCTCAAGCGCTGCCACAATCAAGCGCTCTAAGCCCAGCCTCGACCTTGTCAATGCAGGGCAGCTACTGCAGGCCTGCGGCGACAAAGGTACAGCGCGCAGTGAGGTAAGAAAAGGTGGCGTAGACGCGGTTGAATGAAGGAAAATGTTCTCTGAGAGCGTGGTGCAAGGGTCGCAAAGGGGCTCAGCAATCAAAATGTAAGCAAGGCCAAAAAGCAAACACAGCAAGCTCTTCAAACAACTACTTTCCCTCGGTCTTTGACACCCACACACAGGTGCACGCGTCCGTGCAAACTTGGGCTCTAGCAAAGTGGCCGTGGTGTGGAAATTCAATCCTACTTGCACAGCTTTCTCAGGCACGGTAACGTTGCAATCTATCCTGCCCCGCCAGACCGCCCTCTCTTGGACGAATCTCAGCACCTTCCAGCAGAAAAATTACCAATCGTGACCCTAGCAGCCGCAAGCGGGGGCTCAGAAGGAATCCAATCACGCAACCACCAAAGCAGAATCCCAAACAAAAGCAAGTGATAGCTAAAAGAATCAGCTCGGCCAATCGATATGGGTGATCACACAAGCCGAGCACCGGGCTAACCGCACTCAAAATATCTCTGAGCATCCAAACAGAAAGCTACAGACAACACATGTTGACTGCCCTTCCATGAAAACAATGCCTTTCATGTAAATGTTTACCGGAGGGTAACTCATCAAGTTGAGGGTAACTCTACCTTTTTATGGGATAAAAACAATCTCCATCAATGGGATTAATGATATCCTTATCTTTTAAAAATGCTGATATTGATGACATATCTGATTTTGGCGAATCATTTCTGGCGTCAGCTGGCTGGTGATTTCTATGATTTTCTTCTTTTTCGCTATATGTTAGTTTACTGGAGGCTATCGCTCAAATCATTATGACTTCCAAGAGATTTCCAAATCAACAGCGTATCGCGAAGATCTGGGGATGATTCCGGTGAGGTCGGCCCCATGATATCCCCAGAATATCCTGATATTTTGTTGGCTCAAAACATTACATTCCCAGAAAATGTTTGGTTCACATAATCTCATCCCCATGCAGAAAAATACATTCAAATCATGAAAATGGTTTATATAATCACATATTCCATAGATCATGGTTGGTATAATCATCATATATATATATCCATACATATCACCAATAGATTCATATATCCTCACATGCTATAAATAGATTGACACCTGGCCAAAGCGCGCTTGCGCGCGCCACTTCCGGTTGGCACCAAGTCGCAGCAGGGAGGAAGGCCACGAAGACGCAGAAGACCTGACGCAACAGATCCTGCACCAGTTGAAACTGGTGGTAAACATCCCATTACTTATCTGGTTGGTGGTTGAGCCACCCCTCTGAAAAATATGACTTCGTCAGTTGGGATGATGACATTCCCAACTGAATGGAAAAATATGTTCCAAACCACCAACCAGTTCTGATATGGGCGGTTGATGTTTGATAGGTAATAGGATGTGAGATGTTTTTGGTAACCTTGGATTATGTTGATAGGTGATTTCAACCGTCCTTTCGGTGCCATAATCACATAATATGACATATAGAGGTTTTCTAAGTCATGGGGGTACCCCCAGTTATCATCCATTTATAGATGCGAGTTTCCATGAAATATATCATCCAGCTGTTGGGGATTCCCCATTTATGGAAACCTCCATATGATTGCAATCACTAAAACTGAAAAACAAGCAACAAGCTGCACCTAATATGGACAACAATGGTTGATATTCCCCCCATGGTTTCATATTATGTGCATGGTTGGCAATCACTCAACAATTGGGGAATATGATGCAACATGTACCATCTGGTTATGACTAACCTAGCCATGGAAAATCACAATTTTAAATAGGTAAACACATGGGCCATTTTCGATTTTTCCATGGCTATGTTAAATAACCAGAGGGTAACTATGTCAATCATGGCATCAATCAGTCATGATGTGTCTCATCGACGTCCTAGATATCGTCACTGGCCCTATTTTGGGGTTTGATGATGTTGATCGCTGAGGTGCAGGTGCAGATCGGAGTAGTTAATGATTGGAAGATATTGGCAGTTTAAAGCCTGTAAGAAGACCATCCGAAAGCATCCGGAAGCTGTGTGTATATATATATATATACATGTACACATACATTATAATTGGGTATAATTGGTATATATCAGGCAGCATTTCACAGAAGAATTTCTGGCAGGCAATACCCTGACATGATGATATCTCTTACATGCAGATAGGTGGGTTTGTTTGAAAAATCGGGAAGCCCATTCCATCTGGTGAATCATCATGTTCCATTTTGAAACTGGCATAAATTAGAGGTAAGTATATTCCACACATTCAGACACACCCAAATAAATCATATTGCTCTTTGAATCAAATCTATAACATATGCCATAAGATATATTCGATATTATCCTATAAAATATTGATATACAAAAAACACCTTTATTATCCTATAAAATCTCCCCATTTTTCTCCATCTGGATGATCTTTCCGAGCTGCGCTGAGATATCCCAAGCGTTGTTGTGTGTAGCTGGGTCGCTGAATCAAGCTATCCTCATCGCCAACGCCAACGGTGCTCTGGATGGTGAACAAAATGACAAATCTATCCATGGATCGATGTTTTTTGCGACCCCGCCCCCCAAAAAAAACAAATTCTCAAGATGTTTAGAGATGTTGATACTTCGAATTTTCGTTGTTGAATGGTGTTTTTTACGGTTTCTATCCTTTTGGGGGATGCGACAAGCACGGGAAAGTATTGAACCCGGAAAGCCGGTTTTTCCGGTCAGGGAAACACCATCAAAGATCGGATCGGTTTATGTAGATTTTCTTTTATGATTCAAACAATTCTTGGACAAAATACGTGGTGCATAGAAGTTACCAATCATATCGGGTCAAATACAATTCTTCTACAATTAAAAAAACATGACATAGTACCAAATTCTTGCTGGAAGTTTCCTAATCAACTAATTCTGTCAATGGAGCAAAATGCTTATTCTGCTGGCAAATCTTGCAGGGTTCCCCCAGTTTTCGGACAACCGCACGGTTTTTTTCCATCAAAATCCATATCTCCCAGCAACCTCCCCAGTTCTCACAGCCTTTCAACTTCTAGGATCACAGCCTGTCAGTGTTTGTGAAAAAACAGTTGTATGTGAGAGAATCTAATCGGAAACTTGGAACTTGGCGGATCATCAGGATCATCCCACAAATCCTAACTGGTTTATAACCATGATTAAAAACAGTTCTAATGTGGTTAAAACAATAATGATCCACCCCATTTTTGATGGTCTCTACCACCCATTTATGGAGATTTTGGGGATGTTTTAACCACATTACATGGAATAACCCCAGAAATCGGGGGACTTAGCATCAGGATTCTTAACAGCTTACCGTCCCGAGCCGCTTGACACGTCCCAGGTACGTACAGCACATCGTTGACGTCTGGTGCCGCTTGCAGTTGCAACGCGAAGGAGTCGGTGCCAAGCTGTTCACGAGCGGCCTGCAGATCACTTGGAGGTGCTGGGCTGCTTAGGAAGTTTAGTTTACTATAGAAACTAAGAGTAGGTATATCAAATCATCATACATGGTTGATATATATGATATGTATGTAAATTACATATAGTAACTATATATGTAATTATACCATATCATATGATGATATGGATGATATTTAGTCATATCATCATGTATCACCATATCTTTTCGGAAGGTTCAGTTTGGAACCTCTATCATTTTTATCTACCGCAACTGGCTGTTGATGGTGGATTCTGTAATTGGATGGGTGAGACTAAACCAACTGATAAGTGGGGGTTTTCTTTGCCACTTGATTCTGTCTGCAATTGGGCTGGGTTGAAACTCAAAGCAAACAAATCAAACAACATAGAAAACACTACACTATACGGTATAACAATTGAATTGATTTTAGCATGTTTAAACATGAGAATCAAACAAACAACTTGTCTCCAGAAACAGCAAGATGGCGAAATTTTCCTTAAGAAGAGCAGCCTAGAAACGACTATAAGGATTCACCTAAAGCTTCGAGGATTTGTGACCCACCTGTTTTTTTTTTTTCTGGGGTGTGTCAGACATTGGCTTATATAATTTACTTCAAAAGAGAGGATCGCTAGCACAGAAATTGACAAACCAATCTCTGGTTTCCAAGATAAGTGGATATGACTAGGATGACATACTGACATACGTCATTGCAACTTGTATAAATGGTTTTTCAAGACGAAACGTAAAGAACCACCATCTACTATGGATGAAACAAAGATGTTCAAAGGCAAGTTGAGAGTGGCTGTCCGGATCGGTCTGCCAGTGGAGTCTGTGAATTCGACGTCCCAGTTCTATCCAGTTCTCCAGTTCTGGATCGATTCCAAGGGTGTAGAAACCATCCCCAAGTTGGGTATCATCTGATAAACGTTTACAGCTTGTGAGGAAAATTGATGAACATGGCAACATTTCGAAACCCTTGATTTTACCCATGAAAAATGCTGATTGCCGGTGTCGTGTTTTGGATGTTTACCAGGCCCTCGGGCAGCTTCAGCAGCCTTTGCTGCATCTGTTTTCAGACGATGTTCCTTCAGAGCATTCTGGGCCTCCAACAGCAAATCATGCCTTTCTTTTTCAGCCTTCTTTGCCTCTGAGGCAAATTGCTCTTCCTCCATGTTTTTCTTTTTTTCCACCTCCACAGCCGTTTCTGCCAGAGTGCTTTCCTCTGTAGCCACCCAGCTCGCAGCCTCTAAGGCTGCTTCTGTAACAGCATCACCATACTGCCTGCATAGCAACAGCAGTCGCAGCAGATTGTCTTTGCCCCCAGTGAAGCTGCGAAGCAGATCTAGCTGATGATGCTCTTGCCGCACAGGTTGCCGAGGCCCTTTTGTGGCTCCAGTCTTTGCCTTACTTACAGGACAAATTGAAAATTGAGACAAGCGGCTAAGCGCATGTCCAAGCGCGTCTTGAAGGTCACGAAACCGGTAGTGGTGCAAACCTCGACATCGAGCACCACAAAAAACAGACAAGGTGGTGCTTCCCAAATGTGATGTTTGTTGCTTTATAAACCCATTAACCACAGATTCACTGGTCAAGCCTTGGTTAGTGATTAATGACCAAAATGTTTGATAATAAATCTGGTTGGTGGTGCAATAACCATCTTGAAAAATGATGGAGTTCGTCAATGGGAAGGATGACATCCCATATATGAAATGGAACATAAAACATGTTTGAAACATTTTGAAACCACCAACCAGTTGTTGCTTTAAAACAAACAATAACTGTAGTTACATCATGTTACATCCCCCGAATTCAACCCTAGTTCAATCACAACCAACTGAGCTAAGCAAGGGGCACCATCTTGGAGACTTCTCAACATCTTTGGAGGTTTGGGGATGAATCAAACCTGATTCTCTGGTAATCTAACTTGCCGTTTATACAAAAAAAATGGCCACGGAGAATCACATATTACATATTGTACTGTGGTAAATCAGCTGACTTCGGTAATTTTCCGTGGCGGTGTCAAATTACCAAGGGCTACAATATAAATAGTGATGTATCCATGAAAAATTCATTCCCAAGAATTCTGCGAAAAAACAAGCAAATCCTAGTCATTTCCTATTCACATCCATTCCTACAATGTGGGGCCCCCAAGATAGCTAAGTTGGTGCAAATAACTCCAATAACTATGGTTTATGGTACCCAAATAATTACAGTCAAACGACAAACTCATGCCTAACTCATGCCTGGGTCAAAACTTGCTAGTAAATCACCATGGAATCGCTGTTTCAAGAAACTCATGCCTAAGTCATGCCCAAATCTTAAAACAACACGGAATTGCGTATGTATAAGAAGAATGTTTCCACACTTGGGAAAATCAAATGTTCGCAAAAATCCGTCTACAGTTGCGTTCTACCGTTCATGTTTCTGGGGTTGAGAAATACTTGCCGCTTCGGTCCGCTGACTTTTTTTGCTTTGCTGACTCTTTTCGCTTTGCTGCTCTCGGTCCATCAGTGGCTTCGCTCTGCCATCTCCTATAGGTTTCCTATTTTTGAAACCACGACGTGCCGAACGACGTCCGAACGACGTAGCAAACGACGTCAAAAAATAACAAGAAAGGCTCTCTGCCCACCCGCCTGCGGAACCACATGAGAAACTAAAACCGACACGAAGATACAACAATGACCCTTCTCACCTCCATCTCAAGCAACATGCTGAATCACTGAAGTGCCACAATGCCGCGTTGAGCACGCAGTGAAAAGTGAAAATGGCTGCCGCAGCACACTGGAAAGAACAAGATAGAAACACCAACTCATCGCTACACTCACATCCAGTTTGACTTGGTATGGAACAGGTTACTCTTGATGCTAAACACAACCTAAACGCAAAATTTATTAACAATATGGAAAAGGTACTCTTGATGCTAAACACAACCTAAACGCAAGATTTATTAACAATATGGAAAAGGTACCCTTGATGCTAAACACAACCTAAACGCAAGATTTATTAACAAAAACTATTCCAAAGACCAAATCCAACAAAACATTGCAATTCCTATGCGTTTTACTAAAAAGGCACGACTTTTCAAATCAAGTGCTCCCCAGCTATTTACGATGATTTCCAAATTTTAGGCACGACTTTAGCATTCCACTGTATAGTATTCATGGGGTGAATCTAAACCAACTTAGCTATCGAACGAGGGCCCCACATTCCTAGTCATTAACAATCCACGTTGGGTGTGAATAGGAAATGATTATCCACGATGGATGATCGAAAATGGCAAGTCCCACGTGGTGGAGATTTGATGTGGGAAAATCATGAGGATCCTTTGTGAAGCTTTCGCCACATTGTGGGTCTAAAGTATCTCTAAAACAATGCGAAAAAAAACCGACCATGGTTCTGAATTTATTTAGATCTATTTAGTTGATGATGTTCCCCTTCCAACCATTTGTTCTATCTTGCTAAGCCCCCGGTTGAGGTTTATAATAGGTTTATAGTACCCATTTCTGGCAAGATTGATGACTGTTTGTTGTTGGATTAACCAAACTAAACTAGATGATTAAAAACATGAGCAAACAACAATGACTCTTAACCACATCTGGCTCCGGGTCAAACTAGTTGTGCAGTGTTTTGAATAGGAAAACCATGTACAAATCGGGTATTTTCTATTGCCACGTTCAATTACCAGAGGGTAACTGTGGATAGATCCACCATCAACAGCCAGAAACCAACAGTATACCAACAGTTAGCCTCAATAAGTGTGGGGCAGCAACTATCCCATTCTCTCTCCCCTTCATATTCCCATTTCATGGTTGGTTTATACGGCTTCGGTGCAAAACAGGCTGCCTAGTAATTCAGGTTGTTCATCCCTTTGTTACTTTTGTCCCCAGAGAAGATTTGAGGACACAGTAAACATGTGCAACGAATTCGGATGACCCGCCGTCAAGGCGAACCCGCCGACACCAGATGACGGTCCCTGGGTGCTAAACGGTTTTCGTTTCTGTTCTGATTTGACATGATGGAAAGATCCACCATGTTTAATGGGAAAATCCACTATTTCGACTGGGCCATTTTCAATAGCTATTTTGACATGAGGTTGTATGAAACCACACCCAGTAGAAATTCGAATATCCTTGAGATCGTTATCGTTTTCCCAAGAAGCGTCTAATGGCCGCCGTTCTCTGGAAATGGTAAAAGGGGCGCCAGAGCAGGCCTTCTGTTGGGAATGGAAAGGAATGGAAACGAATGCAAACATGTTCAAGAATGGACCATGTCCTTCCAGCAGGAATTTTGGTGAAATCTGTTATCTTTTTGTTATCGTACACTAAATACCAATTATAGTTGATTGATGTTGATTGAATCAGCATTTCAGCCATTAAAACCTGCATTCCTAGGTGATTTCCCCATCTTTTCCCATTGAAACCTCCATTTTTCCTGGAGGTTTCCCCCGCTACGCCGGGTTGTCCAGGAAACGTCCGGATCCAGGGCATGCGATAAGCGGCCCAGGCGAATGCGCTCCGCCGCCACCTCCTCCTGAGGATTATCCCATACTTTCATCATTCATGGGCCAAAAAAAAGCATGTTTGGGGCTTATTCAGGGCTATTAACCACCTACGAATTTTATCCACGAATAGAAAAAAAACATACAAGTCGGACTTGGAATTGCAGGTCCAGTGATATGTGTCATACAATTATAAGCATATAGTTACGGGGGTTTGATCCCAATCTGTGGGGGTTGGGGGTTAACTCACTATGGTGATACCATGCTATACCTATATTGATGGGTAGTTAAAGGATATTAACCACCAATTTGCGGGTCTTACAAAAATCAACTTTACTAGCAGGAGTGAAAAAAAACAAACTGATGGGTGAAAGGACATTTTAGCTACAAAAGTATCATGAAAAACAATAGTCGATCAGCCATACTCCCAGTTTTTAAAAAGTGCAAAGTGTAAAGCGTCGAGTATAAAGTGTGGTGCGTGGACTGTATTGTTTTGTGGACTATAGAGTGTAGCACATAGATTATACAGTGTGGAATGTGGAGAGTAGCCCTCTCCCCAAGGTCCCCCTTCCTTGGACCTCTTGGTGATCCCCATCTCATGGATGCTGCAAGCTACTAAGTGGGCTTATCCTCCAAGTGAAATAGTGTCTTATCACATCCAACTCTAGAGATGTCAGCCGTAAATCCAATCGGTGGGGTGCATAATTTTCAGTGTCCCTGAAAAACCCTGGCAAAGCTTCTCCAAACTTTAGCATAGCAATGCAGTTTGCAGTTTGTGTTATGCTGGTTGGTGGTTTCAACCCCTCTGAAAAATATTAGTCAGTTGGGATTATTATTCCCAATATATGGAAACATAAAAAAGGTTCCAAACCACCAAGCAGTATGTGTTGGAATGTTCATCGACTCAGTTTACGCTGTCCCAGCAGTGACCCGATCGGCTAAATGATGCTAAATGCATTTGGGACACCAAACAATCCGAAACCAACCATTAAAATAGGGTACCTTCAAATCCATTCGTAAATCACCATCTTCTCTATATCAAAACAACTATTTTGTGGACATACATCATTTTCAGACACATCCATTTCTTGATGAAGATATTTCGCACAGGAAGTCTTGTATTTCTTGATGTTTGACTTCTATGACCCCACATCCATACATCCATATATTGATTCAGTGCTTCGCACTATGACGAACTTGACATCCAGTTCATTTGTCGGATATCCTTGATGTCCTTCACCGATTCCAAACGAAACCTCAGGACATTGACCGTGGACCAGGGGAACAACGTCTGCTACAAAACTTGGTGCAACGAAACAACCATCTGGGCAATTTATAGTAACTAGATGTAACTAGCCCACCCAAAATAAGGCAATGCTGGGATGGGTGACCCTTCGTGCACTTCGCAATCTTTGTATTGCTTACAGTGACATTGGTCGTTACATTTACTGTACCCAGAACCGTGACTTAAAACATGGCTTGGAAAGGCAAAAACCAACTCCTTCAGCTGGGACGACACAAAACTCCTTCGGTCAGTGCACAAAGAAAAATATGTAGATTTTGATGGCCTCCCCAGAAACAAATATCAAATATAATACCCTCTGGTAAATTAACATCGACCCTGAAAATCACCAATTTTTAGTGGAAGCTAGTCTTCCAACCCCTGTCTGGCAGGGTCTATGTTAATTTACTGGAGTGTATGTTCTCAAAATCGGGGGTCCTCAAAAAAAAGAAACCCCTAATTCCTATGTTTTATCATCATATCTGTGCAAGAAAATTGCAAGTGTTGAGGTTTTGCCAACTTGAGACAACCCCAAATATCAATAAATATCATAGTTTCAGAGTTCTGCCCGCTGTGGTTGCTTGGTTGGTCATTGGTTCTTTATCCCATTGTATCGCACAAGCACCCATTTCCGCCACGTGTCTGAACCAAGGGAGCGGAGGGTCCACTCTTGCCCTCAGCCTCGCTCCTGGCGCCGCTGCGGTGATTTATCATCAAAAGTAGGGATAGAATGAGCAGAACATTGATGGCAATGTGTCAAAACCTTGTACCCCTGGTGAACATCAAAATAGCTGGTAAATGGATGGATGTTCATTCCCCTAAAAATGGTATTAATAGGTATTGATCCATACCCTGATATCTTGATTCGTCAAAGTGACCTTTTCAACCACCAATTCGAGGTCATTTAACCACATCGAAGAAAGGGTTATTTTTAAGAACCTGGATATATCTGGATATCATCACTACCAAAAAAGGATAAACAATGACTATAGTGGGGGTGTAATGGGATATACTGGATTTTAATGGGATATCAACCAAAGAGTTATAGACCCTACTTTGTGAATCGGGAGGTATCCCCAAAATAGTGTGAGTTCATCTGCTACTAAAATGGTACCCCACCCAACAAAACTACTTCGGGGGTGACTGATCTAGAGCTGACATTAGACGCAATCAGAAGAAGGAAGACGCGGAGGGACATGGGAGCAAGACACGGTAGGTCATCGTCATCATCGTCACCATCGTCATCATCGTCATCATCGTAATCGTCATCATCAGCGTCATCATCATCCTCACAGAGAACATAACCACGGCATGCAACCGAAAGCGTCATCAGGACAGAGAGATATAACACCGAATGGAGGTACTGTAACATCTCTGTACAGTGTGGATGCAGTAGCCATGCCCCTGATGGGGTTTCTCCGTATGTTCACCAGTGGAAAAGCCTCCAAAGCATGAAACACGTTATAAAGGACATCTTGCCCATTGTCAGATCCAGTCAGAACTATCACCCATCAACCACTAACCGCAAGTTCACAATGCGAAATATCTTATCAATATGAAATGAATAAACATTCAAATCAGTTGTATACATATTCACATATATTCATTCGTTTAAGAATCTACATGTAATCAAATTTTCTTCATCCTAGCGAAATATTCATGTCTAAAACTCCACATTCCCAATTTCAATTTCCCCCACTTCCAAGTTTCGCCCGTGCCTGGCTCGAGCTTTCTCCAAGGCCCTTTGAGCTTTCCGCAGCCTCGGATTTCGATCTCCGGGATTCCCCCGAAAGCCATCCGGAAACATGGTGATGTAAGCAACAAACATGAGCATTAATGGTTATTATATGGTTCATGATGGTTAAGTTCGTCACTTGGGATCATTATGGATCAGGACATTCATGGTTAATAACCCCTCTTGATGGTTAATAACCGAAAATTTCAGACAAAACCATATTCTGGTTGGTGGTATACCTACCCCTCTGAAAAATGATGGACTTCGTCAGTTGGGATGATGACATTCCCAACATCATGAGAAAAATAATCCAGCCATGTTCCAGTCACCACCAACCAGATGGCATTTATCATTAAAAATGGGATCTAGAATGATCTATATTATATTATATTATTATATTCATATCTAGCGTTATCTAGCTGCATCTAGTGATAGATCACTTGACGCACATAACTTGGCTAACATAGCTGGCGGCCGTGGCCTTGACGGTACTAAAAAATGCATCTGGTAATCTGGGGCAATCATGGTATATATATATAATGTGTTGTTGATTACTAATAGTAGTTTGGGATATAAATTACTACATATATATAAAATTATATATAATTATATATATATATATTTGCCAACATTATTTCGATGGGATATAACTCAACATCAAATAATCAACAACAATGGAGTTTCATATGATTTGCTGGGCTTCAATCCCATAGGGATGGGGATCCATAAAACCCAGTGACTGATAGGACACCATGGCCGGAGGTTTCCTGAAAATGGGGGTACCCAATAGCTGGATGCTTTTCCGGGAAAATTCCCAACAAAAATAGATGATTTGGAGGTACCCCCATGACGAAACGGAAACCTCCATATGTTCTCAACCATCGAATTGGGGTTTCCCAGCACAATTTTCAGACAAAACCATATTTGATGATCAAAGTTCAAGCTTCTAAATGCAATCATGGTGAAGTACCTAGGGTAAACTAACTGTTATCGATGTGGAAAACAACCTAAACAACACCATCTTTGAATAAATCGATCATGTTCCCGGGATTTTCCACATCGAAGTGTTACCCCAGGGTAAAGCAACTACCATCTGGTTATTTGCTTTACCCATGGGAAATGGCCCATAGTAATAGATGGTTTACCTATTGAAAATGGTGATTTTCCATAGTAATCACCATTTTCCCCAAAGGATGTCCACTCAGTTGCTTTACCCATCCTTTCAGACATCATCGCAATGAAGACATCCCGCCTCTCCAATTTCTTCTGCAGGAGCTTTGTATTGCGCACCACGTAGCCTCACAGTGGGGAGAACTCCACTTTACTAATGTTGTATCCTGATTAGTACCCTCTGGCAATTCAACATAGCTATTGAAAATACCTCATTTATAATTGATTTACTTATTCAAAATGGGGATTTCTATAGCTATGTTAGTTTACCAGAGTGTAGCTAGGTTCGCTATTGTGCCAAACATTTTCCAACAAAAAATCCAACTTATTCTGAATCAGGACGAAACATTCGCGGAGATGAACCATTTGAATGGCGCATCAAATAATCATCAATCCAAGCCTTGAGGTCACTCAAATCCGCTGAGAGTCCTTTCCATTCAATCCGTCAAAAAAATATTGGTCCTTTCCAAGCCATGAATACCGCATTCACAGGGAAAGAATACACATCAAATCATCAAAATCAACATATGTTCATATGTTTCTGCTGCAAACGATGCCACACTAAACTCATTAAACTATCACACTGCAAATGTTGTTCACCACGGCTAACCTTAAATACCTTGCAAAACATGTATTTTAGCAGAATATTGTACTCCTCCATCTGTTGCCAAGTCTTGAAAAAACATGTTGTACTTGCAAAAGGGCTAGTCATAAAGCAAGGTTCCCGTTCATTCCCTGATTTAGTTCTCATATGTGTTCGTTCTTTTTTACCCAGGAAATATATGTGTCATCAATGTTCACGCTGCTTCATTATGTTTTATTCATTTGTGCATGGTTTGGGCAGTTACCTAGTCCTAAGTGTCGAACCATTTACCAACAATCCAACTTGTTCAAAGGATTGCAGAACAAATAACACATCCGAATCATTCGAATCAACATCCAGAGACATCACAACAAAAATCCGGGAAAGAGAATCAACACATATTCAACGCACAGAAACCAGCAACATCTTCAAGACATGCAACCAGTCCCCACCATTGAGTCACCACACTTCGCGCCACGGCGTTCTCCCCAAAGAGGTTGGCAAAATACGAGTGCAGGCCTTGGGTTCTTTATCGTAGTTCCAAAGGCTGATATCCATGTTGAGTTTTACCAATGAAAACTGAGATGTAAGCAGGTAATATCTTATATGATAGAACATTGTAAATAATTTGATTACAAACATATAGAAAAATAACAACACAATTCTTATGATTAAAATTATCCCAATAGTATATTATGATACCACCCACCAATTAAAATTATTGTAGGCAGGTGATTCAACCAACAATAACATTCATATATTTCTCATATATCTCCAATAGAAATGAACTCGGGCTTAGCTTAAACATCTGAGAACATCAATCCAATGAACATCTGAGATTCACCGATAGAACTTGGGATTTAAGCAACAAATTCTCCGCAAAACTTTCCAGGAAATCTGCTCCACGGGATGCTTAGCACGAAATCTACTCCTCCATAAGCAAAAATCCCTCCATTCACGGACTCATCAAAATGTGAAAATCCAGTGGCTTGCTATAGGATGGTGCCCCCAAGTGATGTTTTGGAGTTGCTTTCCAAAAGCCTTTAATCTCTACCACTGTCACCATAGTTTTCAGTATAGTTAAGTAACTTTTTTTCACCAACTTAGCCAACAAGTGGGGGCCCCATCCATAGATCTAAACATTCACATGCTGAGGTACCCTCCTAGATATGCCGATGCCGTCAAGCGGCGCAGGTCTGAACACATCGTCTCGGGAATGCCTTCGACCTTGGGGCATCTGAACATGTCGAAAATCCGCTAGAAATAGGGATCTAATGTCAACTCTGGATTAATAAACCCCCAAACAGCTGTTTACTTGGGAGGGTACCATGTCAGTATTAGATTATGACTATTGGAGGAGTACCCCCTAATTAATAAACCATGGTTTATTAATCCGGGGTTGACATTAGTGGTGATATGAGACATGGTTTATTTGGGTGTGTCCGAAAAAGAGTACATGCCGTTCATTGGAAAATTATGATTCTGAAAATTTGGTTTATCCCTATATGCAGACAAAACCCACATGGGGCAGGATCGTTGTTTGGGAACGTCAGCGAACACTGCATCCCCATCCTTCGAAGAAGAAAGATGAGACATGATGGGACCCCAAACATATGGACATTGTAATGCTCTTGACTGTTTTTTTGTTTGCTGATGCAATTGGGATTATTTATGGAGATAATTCTCTCTCTCTCTCTACATATATATATATATGGCTATTAATTCCATATAATTAAGAAAACCACAACTATGGTTACCCTCTGGTAAACTAACATAGCCATGGACAATCACCATTTTTAATGGGAAAACTCACTATAAATGGCCATTTTCAATAGCTATGTTAAATTACCAGAGGGTATATGTCCAAAACCACAAAACCTGAACCGTTCGTGGAACTGCACCCCAAGTCAAGTGCTTGTCCCGACTTGAGCGGAGGGCTGACCGGCTGATCTATAGCCATCTGAAACAAACTAACCTGGATCACTCCTCAATCAGGAGTCTTTTTCTATTTCTCCGTATATTATATATATATATATAATTACTATCAATTATTGTTATGGACATGTAATGACACAAAAAACATCACTTTTTTGGGGGGCCGTTCTCAACATTAATCCACCAGTTCTATGTTCATGTGATGTTTTAATCATTCAACCCCCCAGTAAAAACGTCGACTAGTAACCCCAGGGGATCCCGTCTGGGGTCTGGGGATGTTGCCTTAATACTAGTGGGTAAGGGCGAAAATGTTCCGAACCATCCCATCGTTTATCTGGTTGGTGGTTGAGCCACCCCTCTGAAAAATATGAAAGTCAGTTGGCATGACGAAATTCCCAATATATGGAACAATAATCCAAATGTTCCAAACCACCAATCAGTTTCATCATTTCATCATATTCTGTTCACATGTTGTGAAGAAACACACATCCACCTCCCGGATCACCCATGAAAACACAACTTTTTTGGGGTCACAAGTCAGTAACACCCGCAGCTCTAATACAACCTGATGTATGTTCTAAATTCAGTATAACAACAAAGACCCAATTCTACTAGAACTATTTTAACATATTAGAACTGTTTTGATATTGAGTATAAGCCAATAAACCCAGTGTAAAAACCCAATTCTAAAATTGGGTATAAGCCAGCTATGAAACGCTTGCAGCTACCTTCATGGCCCGGTTCTGACGCCCTGGGTTGGGTCTCCGGACCAGCACCGTGGTGCACTGTGGAAAGGCCATGCGCTGCAGCCAGCGGTAGCGCACCGGGACGAAATCGCGCATGGCGGCTTGGAGGGTGCCTGATCCACAAGGCGCTCCACGACTTCACAGTTGTGTTTCTTGGGTAAACCCAGGGAAATCCAACTTAGCTAACTTAAGTGATGCTATAATAATGTGCTATATACACTTTTTGCATTTTTTTGTTGGGAAACCCAGGTTGCGGGTTACAGTTACAGTATAAACCCAGCTTATCCCAGTTTTCTGTTTATGGTGCAAAAACGTGCTTACCACAAAGCCTAGTTATGTAAGCTATAAGCCAGCTTAGCTACAACTTGTAACTATGACTCACCAGAGACAAAGTGTTGCCCAAGTTTGTTTGCGAAGTTGGTTAAAAGAAGTCGGCTAGAGTTTTGGGGTTTATAAACCAACATACAATAACTAGGCAACACTACCTTGCAACGACCGTTGGTCCTTAGTTCTTCGGGGCTTGTTATTTATACAGTTTGCAATTACCATCTGGTTATTTAACATGGCCATGGAAAATCACCATTTTTAATAGGTAAACCATCTATAATAAATGGGCCACATAGCCATGGAAAATCCCTTATAAATGGAGGTTTCAATGGGAAAATTCATTACAAATGGGCCATTATCCATGGCTATGTTAAATAACCAGAGGGTACTGGCAAGTTACATCCACCCTTGTGTTATTTACCGATTCACCTCTCCGCCGCAACACCGTTGTGACAAAATACCCGTTAAACCCGTTGCAGAGGTTGACAGTCGGCTCTCTGGTTGACGGGTTCATTGAGCACCATCAATATCATGATTATAGTAGTGGGTCATTAATAAACTATAATAAACTGATATCTATATCATGACAGTGGTATATCATCTCATATAATCTGTGGGTTATTTCATGTTTACAAAACTGACGCGGCATCTCTGGGAACCTCACGACACTGCGAAGTTGGGGATCTAAACTGCCATGAGGATCTTTACAAAACGATGTTCCCCAAGTTTTCGATCTTTCTTGAAACGCAGAAAAACCTGGCTGGGCAACAGATTTTAGATTGGGATGTGAATTCAGAGAGTACCATCTGGTTATTTAACATAGCCATGGAACATAACCATTTTATAGCTAGGTAAACCATCTATAAATGGGCCATTTCCCATGGCTATGTTAGTCATAACCAGAGGGTAATCCCCTGATTTCTGAAGGCCCGAGATATAGAACTCACTGCTGCCAAAGAGCGGGTGGTAAGAACAGTCACCGCCCAAACGACGCCCACGTGAATCCACAACACCTCAATCGTCGTCACAGATCGTCACGTCGTCATGGTGGTAGGGCGGGGTAGGTATTTACCCAAACCTGATTCTCCATATCTGGAATATATAACTGGTTGGTTGATGTGGAATACTTACACAACAGCTGCGGCGACTTCCTACAAACGACCAACAGCAACTTCAATTCTGGATGGAAGAAGACGGATGGCCACCTTCCGGGTCTGGCATGATGAATCCAACCAGCAGTAGCATTGCCTCGCAATGTTGCTCCCATAAACCCCCCGAATCGGGGTGTCCATACAGGGCAATCCGGAGCAGCACTACCGGCCGGGCCGGTATTTGCCTCGCCATTCCTTTGGCCAGCGGTCAGGAGGTAACTCGACCCATGTTTCGACACCATGAGAGCCTGGGTGTAGGCCTGGACCCCGTCGTTTTGCTGGGTTCTGTGACCAGGCTGGGCCCCGCGTCAGCGGCCTTAGTAAGGCCTCCATTGTCGCCGGTGAGGATCCGAGCTCTGAGAACAATGCTACATCTGAGTTCTCATCTCTAACATTATTCTCCTGGAATACGGTCCTCCCCTTAAACTTACGGAGTTTATCCCCTTCTGGCAACTCACTACCCTTAGCTGTTTTGAGTTGTCTTCATCCAAATCAGCTCAAAGGGGTTGCACCTTCGGCAATACAAGCTGCGCAGCAACGTCTTCAGACTGCCTTGCAGGACTGGCTGCCCAGAAAAATATAAACTGGCCAAAATTCACATCAGCCTACGCTCATGCCGACATTTGTTTGAAACCAGAAGTTTTCAGCTCACGACAAGCGACGTGCTGAACCACGTGAAACATTGCGGTAGATGAAAGTGCTAACAACCACCGAATTCAACACATTGGCCAGGTCAAACAAAAAAAACGCGAGTGTATTGACAAATCGCGAGGCAAAACATTAGAAGGAATAAAACCAAGAGTCTATTCCAAGACAGCCAAGTAAGATCAAACATTTAAACAAAGCACATGATATGGGCAATAGGACTCAGAATAAAATATTGGTTCAATTCCTCCAATTTAATCCTTTTCATTCCATGCACCCTTGTCATAATCACTATATAAGTACAATGTGGGGCCCCCAAACGTTCCAAGTTGGTTTATAACCCCATCTAAACATATATTTACAAGTATTATTATACACTATCGTTAGTATAGTTACATTGCCCAACTCAGCTAACGAACTGGGGTCCCATCCTGTACCCAATTTAAACAACACATCATAGCAAGCCATCTTACTTGGTGTTTCATCCAACCGGCCAGGGCTATCGCCTGAACGATGTTAAAGGTCGTCCCTCTATAGGTGCTGAAGAACAGGATTTCCATCTTGGATTTCCATCTTGGATTATCCGTTCCTTTTCAATATCAAAAAGGGTAATATGACCCGCACTGTAATCATCAACCACCATCTAACGATCATTTATCAATGATGTATTTCCATTTTTAATGGTGAAACCAGTTAAAACCCAAACGTAGATCCATTTAGATGATATTGGATGATGCTTCAATCCCATTTACCCTCCGGTAAACTAACATAACCATGGAACATCACCATTTTTTAATGGGTAATTCCATGAACTACATGGGCCATGGCTTTAATAGCTATGTAAACATTTACCAGAGGGTATATTTTATTAAGTGGATTATAATCCCAATTAAACCCCATTAAATCCCATTAAACCCCATTAAATGCCATTAAACCCCATTAAATCCCATTAAACCCCATTAAACCCCATTAAATTCCATCAAATCCCAATTAAATCCCAATTAAATCACAATTAAATCCCTCTAAACTTCTCGGTCTTCACTGGCTGAATCTGCCATCATAAGCCTCATCATCCACCCCGTCCCAGGCGTCCCAGGCGTCCCAGGCGTCCCAGGCGTCCCAGGCGCGACGGGTCGGTTCTCATTCACCGCCAGGTTCAAGCGCGAAAAGACTTCGTCGCTGGGTCCGCTGGCCGTCCAGTGCAGGGGACACAGGATCACCTCAGGGCGTCCCAACCGAAGATGGGGTACTTCGCCAATGGGGTACCCGGGTACCCGTCTTCGCCATGGCGCAAATCATCTGTATAACTATGGCCTAGAAAAAAACCATGGCTTCCAGTTCGCGATTCGCTAAATAACCAGAGGGTAATGATATCTGATACCCGGCCTGGTAAACGGTTACAGTTTGCGAACTGGAAAATCATCATCTTTAATAGGTAAAACAACGAACTTTCTATGGGCCATGTGAAAAATAGCTACGTTAAATTACCAGAGGGTAGAACAAGCCAGGACCAACACATGGGCTTTTGAGCAAGAAAAATGAGAAATGTAGAAGAATCAAGTGGGGTAATGGGACTGAATTTGAGTGTACAATCTATAGAATAACTTGGGCGTTACCCCCGAACTAAAACAGTCTCCTGGAGATTTCCACAGCATTCCATAACAAGAACGGTTTTGGGATACATGAGATATTAGTTTATGACATTCCCCTGTTTTTGGTCAAGTACACCCCAGAAGCCCTGGTTTAGTTCTAGATCTGTTCATTTTTTTGGGGCCCCAGATTGTTGAATAAAAGAGGGGCAGAAGGATTTTTTGAAGCCGCGCGGTCTCTAGAACTGGATCACAATCTTCCAGCCGAAGGACCATGTTTCATAAATAGTGACCATGTGGCACCCCCCACAATGATTGCACAAATTCCATCTCCGGACATCCGTAAAACAATTGCTTCCGGTCATCGAAACATAGCAATTTGCCCTCGATATGTCCAGGCCACGAAACTTCATCGAAGCTGAAAAACCGTCGATTTTTGCTCGGGGATTGATTTTGGCTGTTTCCACTGTGGATTTCATAAAATCCACCCAAATGTTGAAGTGAAAAGGAATGGTATCAAATGAAGAAAATGCTATCAACTTTTCGATGTGTCTGAACATAGCCTACACATAGCCTACATGAAGACGAAAAGCAGAAGGTGACCTCTCAAAGGTGGCCCAACCTTACGGGATGGTTCCCCCCAGTGATAAATGGGTTACAATCCCATTAACTATAGACATATCACTTATATCACCAACAAAAACCATAGTTATTAGACTTATAAACCAACTTAGCTAACTATGGGGCACCATCTTGTAGAATACTGTGGAAATAACATCCAGTCTGATCAAGGCTTCTAGTGGATATATACAGTATCGACATTCTTGAACTGAAGTTGAGATTCAGAAGATTCAGAAGTGTAGAATAAAGTTCAACAAGTAAACTTATAAGTACATGGCAGTGTGTCAAAACCTTGTACCCCTGTAGTTCACATCAAAATAGCTGGGATTTATGGATGTTCATCCCCCTAAAAATGGTATTTTCATAGGTATTGATCCATACCCACATAGTTCTGAATGTGAATAAAGTGTCGTAAAGTTCCCCATCCATTGAAAGCTCCATAACTTGGGCCTTGGATTCCTTGGATCCCTTGGAATCCTTGGATGGGCTGACCTCAGATTTAGCAATGTCCTGATGGAATATATTTACCATCTGGTTATGAAAAACATAGCTATTTCGAAGATCCAAAAAAATAAATGGAGCTTTATAGCGGGAAGAAAATCATCTGTTTAACTATGGCCTAGAAAAAAACCATGGCTTCCAGTTCGCGATTTGCTAAATAACCAGAGGGGAATGATATCTGATACCCTCTGGTAAACTAACATAGCTATGGAAAATCATCATCTTTAATAGGTCGGTAAAACATGTAAAACAACTACATGGGCCATGTGAAAAATAGCTACGCTAAATTACCAGAGGGTAGTATCTTGCTAGAAAAAACCAACTTCAAGGATCAAATCCTGCAGATTTTCTAAATTTCCTCCACTGGTCCATGGCCCAACGAGATTTTAAAAAAACGAGTCGCTGGGACGACTGCCAGGTAGGCGATCATCCTCAAAGCTAGCCTCAGGATGCGAGTGTCGATACGTGACATGATATCTTCAGCTTCCATGTTTTGAGGATTTCACGTGAATTTTTATCAAGTTTCCATCCCACGCGGTCCATGTTTTGTATACACCATGGCAATTTTTTCAGCGCTTTTTGATGATTGAATCCAGTATGTTCATCATCAAAGAGGTTTTTTCAGAATTTTTTTGGTGGTTTCACATTGCCAAACACTACTTCCAGGTCGGCACATGATGGCTGGTTGGTGGTTTTTCGCCACCCCTCTGAAAAATGATGACTTCGAATCGTCAGTTGGGATCATGATTCATTCCCAACTTTTTATGGAAAGTCATAAACCAGCCATGTTCCAAACCACCAACCAGGATATATTCATGGTCCCTGTGGTTTCACATTGCATATGCATATGATGTGCTATACCAGTGGATATCACTTGGTGATACGAATGATGAACAGCTATGAGTCCAGGGGCCCTTTTTCATTCATACACCGAGGAACCACTGGAATTGCAGATGCATCCAGGAATCCAGACCTGCGGTGGAAACTCAGAAATGTCATGCGTCGACTTTAAGGAACAACCACATGATGGTTAATGATGGTTTATGACACTTATAACTATAGTATTCATGGGGTTTATGAACCAATTTATAGTTGAAATATGAAACTGTGACATGGACTGGTTGGTGGTGCAATAACCATCTTGACATGGTTAATACTGGTTAATATTAATGGTTTTTATATGGTTAATGATGGTTAATAACTATATAACTGGTTGGTGGTGCAATAACCATCTTGAAAAATGATGGAGTTCGTCAATGGGAAGGATTATAATTATCTCATATATGAAATGGAAAATAAAACATGTGTGAAACCACCAACCAGGAAATATGAAACAAGTGGCCATTCTCACTGTTTTTTCAGCCACGTCACTTGTAGGACAGCTAGTTTTGGAAACCCATTGTTCAGGTCATTGAGTCATGAGCCAACAAAAAAGGGCCTTTTATCCAGGAATCTACCCTCCTTGCTGGTTGCCTTGAACTTCCAGAACATGGTCCTCTTTCAAGAAGCAGGCCTTGGGCAGGACATCATCTCCAAATCCCCATGAAGCATGTTGCATCAGCCAGTTGCTATATCCCAACTTCTTTCGTGGCTCGTGAACCACGGTTTCAATCTTTAACCCCCTGGAAAAACCCCTGAAACAAAATGCCCATATTGTTCAAAACTTTCAGTTTTCAGGCACCTTTCCGGCAGGAGTATATGATTGATCCATTCCCCCTAAGCTGAAATAACAACCCTCAGCAAAATTCTGGTTTGGTATTGGATCTGCATGAATTTGGATCCCTAACATTGTGGGTACAACAGATTTCACCGAAAAATAGGATTGAGATGGATTCGGTCTTTCAGAGATTGTTATTGAAAAAATACAACACACTCAGCATTTTGGAAGAATTTGGACAACTTTTTGCTGATCCAGTGTGACCTTTTGGATGCCATCCATCCTTTTGGGCTGTTCCAAAACCGGGTTCAACGCTTTGCTGAACATCTGGGATTTCATCCATGACTTCGGAAGTATATCGCAAACTCTGAATTCAAAAAATCTATTCAGGCACCATTGTTTGAGCCAATGTCAAGCGATTTTTCTAGTGACTAGTATTGACTAGCAACATCTAGTAACCTATATGTGCTTACTACTGTGCTGCCATTTTTGTACCATATGTGATATTAACTTTTGGAGGGGACACTGGGACACCCCCTAATTCATCAACAGAAGTCACTCGGTTCAAAATGGTCAACATGAAGATGGTTATGTCACCCATCTTTGTTTGCTAGTGACTGGGATCCCCATTCACAGAATCATATCGGCTATCCCCGTTATACCCCAGAGTCAATCCTCATTTTGCTGTACTCCCATGAGTAAATCATTGGTCTGGTCCTTGTCAACATCATCTTACATTTGCATACAAGAAAACAAACAAAAATGATCCCAGTGATATTCCAATTTACGCCATCATTTGAGCCTTATACCCTTTTTTCTTGGTACAAATCCCGCTACGTTCTGGCTCGTTTAGATGGCGGTTCCCGTGGTAGTAATAGTAAGAACCCCACATCAATACATATATGTAACTGATATAAGTCCTACTACAATCTACCACTTCTTGATATTTTGGGCAGTGCTTTTGCTCATTTGTAAATTGATCAGAATTAGTATCCCCATATTTTACCGTTTATCCTAGCAAATTCCCAGTTTTAGTCCTCAGTTTGCTACACTCCCATAATTCATTGGACATATCATTGGTGGTAATTATCCCCTCAATATAGCTATAGTTAGAAACGATGTATCTGGCTGACTTATGATAATTCCCAAAAATCGCTGAACAGTTCGGGCATTTAGGGATGATTCCCCCAACCCAATTCCCATAATTCCAGTGACGTCGACGTCAATGCCTCAGGTCGTCATACATACCCTCTGGTAAATTAACATACGAGTAGCTGTTGAAAATGGCCCAGTCGAAATAGTTGATTTACCCATTAATACCATGGTGATGTTCCATCGTTTTTTGTATGTAAAAACCAGGCCGGGTATCACATCCCAAATGCATAACCCGGAAAATTGCCCATACCTGGAGGATCACCCCAGGGCTAGTAACTGGTTAGTAACTGGTTAGTTACGCATTGATAAACCACTTAGAGGACTTACGATCACCAGGGTTTTTTTCACCACTTACTCAGTGGGATGATCCAAGTATCGGTGTTTTGTCATAAAAAATACCCCTATCCTATTCCATTCTGGTTGGTTCATGTTTATCCTTATTATGGGTAGTAATGAACCCCAGTAACCCAGATAGTATAACCTCCTTCAAAAATCAATCAACAGTGCTATCTTTAATCCACCCCGTGAAATTACCTAAACCAATATCAATCAGTTACGGTAGTAGAACCTCCTTATGCTCCACATCTCAACACAACAACTTTGAGGGTGAAGGGGGCTGGCTCGTTGACGATCAAAACTTGCAAGGTCACGGAGTTGCAGCTGTTGTCTTAAGGCGCCAATGCTGCTAGCCGAGGACGAGAGAACACAATTCCGTGTTCATCCAGTAGTCGAAAGTTGCTAATGCCCCATTGGTGACATAGTCGTCCAAAAGGCTCTTCATGCAGCCAAGGCTGTCCTGCGCGCACGTACTTGCAATCATATGGATTCATACTGATTCATATGGTACAACCTCCTTGAATACAAGTGCAGTTACAATTTCAAACCGATATATATATACAAACACATAACCATATGTATAGTTATTGTATGTTTATCCCAACTTATGGTTTTTTCAATCATGGTTAGACATGCTTAGACCCATTTTTTTGGTGTTTAATGTGCCACCTTCATTTTTGCTTCGTCCACCTCCGACGACGTCGTCCAAGTTGCAAGACTCAGCTGATGCCACAGTGATGTCACGTCCTGGAGCGTATGACGAAGCACCATGGAGATCCAAGTTTGGTTAAAAGAAATCTGAAAAGGACCGAATATGTGGGAACATGTTGATAGTAATTTATACTGTCATATTTTTGGACCACCGGTATTTTGTGTGTCTGCTATCATTACCCTGGCGAATCACCATCTTCTATAAGTAAATCATCATAAATCGTCTATAAATGCAGAATTCTCGAGAAGTATGTTAAAACACCAGAGGTCCATGTTAAGAAACTAAATAAATGTACCAGTAGTGCCGCACGAGGCGGTGGCAAAGTTTCAAAGATAGGACGCTATAGAGAGGTGAGTTGTTGTGACGCATAGATGGCAGAGCGAATCCACTGATGGACCGCAACGTGGTTGGAGTTGCGCTTTTTGGAGTGGTTGCAATGGTTGCAGTGGTCACCTCATCCACAACTGCTGGATGTAGTGTGGTGTAGTGCGGCTGTAGTTGTAGTGGAGTTGTAGTTGTAGTGTAGTGTAATTAGTGCAATTTAGTTGTAGTTGCAGATGTAGTTGTGGTGTGGTGTAATGGGTGTAGTGTAATGTAATGTAGTGTAGTGTTGTGTAGTGTAGCCTAGTGTAGTGTAGCTGTAGCTGTAGCTGTAGCTGTAGTTGTAGTTAGTGTAGTGTAGCGTAGCGTATTCTAGTGGAATTAGTGTGTGTAGTGGAATTAGTGTAGTGTAGTGTAATGTAGTGGTAGTTGTAGTTGTATTTCTAGTTGTATTGTAGTGTGATAAGTGTAGCGTAGTGTAGTGTAATTAGTGTAGCGTAGTGTTGTGTAATGTAGCGTGGTTGTAGTTGTAGTTGTAGTTGTAGTTGTAGCTGCAGCCTAGTGTAGTGTAGTGTAATGTAATTAGTGTAGCGTAGTGTTGTGTAATGTAGTGTGGTTGTAGTTGTAGTTGTAGTTGCAGCCTAGTGTAGTGTAGTGTAATGTAATTAGTGTAGCGTAGTGTTGTGTAATGTAGTGCAGTTGTGCTTGTAGTGCAGCGTGTAGCTGTAGTAGTAATAGTAGTTGTAGTTGTAGTTTTGTACTGCACTGTAATTAGTGTAGTGTAGTGTAATTAGCGTAGTGTATTGTAATTGGTATAGTGTAGTGTAATTAGCGTACTGTAGTGTCGCATATTTGCATTTGTATTTGTTTTAGTTGTAGCTGCAGTTCTAGTTGTTGACTTATTCATCTATCTAGCTATCTAGCTATCTAGCTATCTAGCTATCTAGCTATCTAGCTATCTAGCTATCTAGCTATCTATCTATCTATCTATCTATCTTTATCTATCTATCTACCTACCTACTTATCTATCCATCCATCCATCCATCTATCTATCTATCGACCTGTCTATCTGCAAGTTTGAAAATACCTATCAATCTGTCTATCTGCAAGTTTGAAAACGAAGCAATTCTGCGAGACTTCCTCAACTTTTGAACTTGATCACATCAAAAAGGAAGCAATTCTGCAAGACTTCCTCAGTTTTGGAAAACGAAGCACTTCTGCGAGACGTCCTTAGTTTTTGAAGTTGGCAACACCAAAAACGAAGCAACCCTGCGAGACTTCCTTCAATAATGGAAAGCTGCGTGCAGAGCTGATGGCCTGTCTCTAAAGTTTTGTGCCTGCCACGAAAAAGTGAGGCCAGGTCACACAAAATCATCTTCCCAAAACTGAAGATCTGATGCTCCAAAAATCCCTACAAGTTAGCTGGGGGCCCACGGCCCACCCCCTCCCACCCTCGTACATTTCCAAGTCACCAATGGAGGCTGGTTCGATGTGCACCAACATGACATGTTCAAATCCAAAAGCAACATCGCTGTTTATATAATAGAATTCATCACAAGGTTTCCGTTTGAAGTTGTTGGATTTTTTTGTGGCTCAACTGTTGCAGCAATGCGTGAAATCCAATCCGTAAAATCACCGCTGGATACCAAAAAATCTTGGGATGTGACACGCATAGTATCTTTTTTCAACACTTCAAAATTGCTCACCTGGTAGATCGCATCTGTGTGTGCGCCAACATGTTGAGACACATGTGAGCTCCAGGCTGTTCCCAATCGATCTGCGGCCGCAAATTTGACACCGTGATTGATTCACAGTCCTCCTTCTCCAAGTTTCTGCAGCTTTGTTTCATCCAAGCCCGAGTCGTCCTGTTGCAAGATCACCGAGGATTTGCTGGTGTTGAGGTTCAAGGAGCCATCCCGGTACTGTGACTTGACGCCAGTGATCACAACCACCTGGCCTTCAAGTTTGGCAATCTGTTGCACAAGACCATCTTGTAATTAGCGTAGTGTAGTGTAATTGGTATAGTGTAATGTAATTAGCGTACTGTAGTGTCGCATATTTGCATTTGTATTTGATTTAGTTGTAGCTGCAGATCTAGTTGTTGACTTATTCATCTATCTAGCTATCTAGCTATCTAGCTATCTAGCTATCTAGCTATCTAGCTATCTAGCTATCTATCTATCTATCTACCTACCTACCTACTTATCTATCCATCCATCCATCCATCTATCTATCTATCTATCGACCTGTCTATCTGCAAGTTTGAAAATACCTATCAATCTGTCTATCTGCAAGTTTGAAAACGAAGCAATTCTGCGAGACTTCCTCAACTTTTGAACTTGATCACATCAAAAAGGAAGCAATTCTGCAAGACTTTCTCAGTTTCTGAAAACGAAGCAATTCTGCGAGGCGTCCTTAGTTTTTGAAGTTGGCAACACCAAAAACGAAGCAACCCTGCGAGACTTCCTTCAATAATGGAAAGCTGCGTGCAGAGCTGATGGCCTGTCTCTAAAGTTTTGTGCCTGCCACGAAAAAGTGAGGCCAGGTCACACAAAATCATCTTCCCAAAACTGAAGATCTGATGCTCCAAAAATCCCTACAAGTTAGCTGGGGGCCCACGTCCTGCTGGTGATGCCTGAGATCGTCTCCAAAGAGCACTCTGGCTTCAACATCGGTGGGAGGTCTGTTGCAGGGGCTGGCTTAAAGTTGCAGTTGTTCAAGGCCACAACTGTTTTGATTGGAGCCGAGACGTACTCTGGCTTGGCTTTCTGGGCGAAAGCTACCTTGGAGACAAACCAAGTACTACCTTCTGGAAACTTCTTCGACGTCGCCATGTTGCCACACAATATGACGTCTGAGACTTTCCGAGCAAGAGACATCAAAAGTACTCGCCCTCCATCTTCACACCGGCCTTCAAGAAATCATACTTCTCAACGGATGGCTGCAAGACTCTGACTGGAAAAATGCCGATCTTGGCGCTGGCAGCATTCAAACCGGCAAGGCCCATGGCAGCAATGTCCAGAAGCTGAGCACTGCGTCAGTCCCATATATTCACCGGATCACCTTGAATTGGGCCTGTTCACAGCTTCGCGATTTGCCACAAAGTCCAAGTCATGTGATCAAAACAAAACATTTGACATTTTCAATCAGAATCACAACGGCATCATGTCCAAAGCACTATGCACGGCAACATGTTTTGTTTTGTTTGGTTCTCTGGTCCCAAAGTGAAATGCTGAATTGGCCAGCTGTGGGTTTTGAAGCAAATCACAATCCACGATCACACCTTGAATGTCAAGGGCGTCCATGGTGTCTGCTGTCAGGCCTGCAACATGTTGATTTCCAAACAGTTGGCCACGTGTGGTACATTAAGCAAAATCACCTTTTTCTTGCTGAAACACATTTGGCAACTCATCGCGATTGCCAAATGCAAAATTCACGCAATTTCACCATGGACTACTGAGCCGGTCATACGTGGGACATTGAGCAAAATCATTCCATGATGAAGACTTGAAGGGACAAGCCGTCTATCACGTACACAGTCACAACTGTAACAACATGCCCAATTTCCAGAACAATTTGCACGGCAAAGTGTTTCTTCTTGTTTGGTTCTTTGGTCCAAAGATGAAATGCAAAATTGGCCAGGTGTGGGCTTTAAAGCAAATCGCACTCCATGATCACGCCTTGAATGCAAAGCACGTCCTCGATGTGGCGTCAGACCTGCAACATGTTGATTTCCAAACACAAGTTCATGTGTGGTACATTAAGCAAAATTGTCTTTCTCTCTGCCAAACCAATTTGGCAAGTCGTTCAATTTTTGCCATGCAATATGGCCAACCAGACAACCAATGGCCTTATGCGAGAATGCCAAAATGTTGCAATGCTGTAAGCAATGTTGCTCAGCACACTCCGCCAAAACTTCTGGTTTCAGTACAATGCCAGTTTACGCCGATCAATCTTCGTCTGGGGTTCCCACCTGGGCACTGCCAACTTTCGCCAGCGCAACGACCTTGTAGTACTGGCACATCATCCTACAAAAATGGTTGAAGCAACACAAGTAACATTACCCTCATTACACAATGTCTCGCGGCCCTTCACCAAACCAATGAACTTCATTGCAATGAACAATCAACGTGCGTGTGGTGTTCCCACCTGGGCACTGCAAAAATTCACCAGCGCAACGGCAGATCATCCTGCAAGAACGGTTGAAGAAATCTTGAACAATCTTCTGCAGCCCGGTACAAACCAAGTTTGCAGCGTGTTTGCAATTGCAACCAATACCTTTTTACTGTCCATATACCATCTGTTTTTCCTTCATTGCCCACCGTCACATCGTCAAACCAAAAACTCGGTGGAAAAACTCCTGGGGCGTGGCAGCCATCCAAGTGTTTCTATTTTTTGGAAACCTTGCAAGCTGTCCAATTTGACAAGCACTTCAATGTGGAAGATTACTTGTAATCCCCCAAGCAAACCCAACTTCAAAATCAAAGTTACCTAATCATTGAGTGCGCCTGCTGACACACACACACATACACACACACACACACCGCGTGCGCGCGCAATTCCTCCGTGTCCTTTTTTTCTTTTGGACACGAAGCTGCAATGAGGTCACCAATACGAAGCTCCAAAGAGGTCACCAAGTCGGCTGCCGCATGAGAAATGCCCATGAAGCCAGTGGGCCGTGACAGCGCTGCTGTTGGCACCAAAAAAGAGTAACTAATCAAAAGCCCATGCCATGCAAAAAACAAGTGGCAAACAATCAGGCCAAACCATCACGCACCCAGACCCACACTGTTGTGGAGACTTGAAACCGTCTCTTCGCTTCAGCTCTCGTTGCCATTCCATGGCCCAAAGCAAATTTCCTGATGTAAATGTAAATGAAAAACGAGGCAATGGAAGATAAGTGGGTAGATATTCCGTATAAACATCTCTGATGAACATGTCTCTTGTACTGCACCTGCCACGGAAAATGCATCTTTGCAGATCCTCTTCACATGTCCCACGCCTGCCATCGCTTTTGGAAATGCTACAAATCCCTCACGTTTTGCTCACTTTTGGCACGGTGCACAATCCCTTGTGCCTGCCATGCGAAACGACATCTGAACGTCCAAAAGTGCTCCGTACCTGTCAGTTTTTTGCACTTTTGACGTGGAAATGTGCTTCGCGCCACAACGGCGTGCACTTTTTTGACATGTCAACTTCCAAAAGTGGTCCGAGAATGGTGTGTTTTGTGCATTTTGACTTCGAAATGTGCTTCGTGCCACAGCCACATGCACTTTTTCGACATCTCAACTTCCAAAAGTGGTCCGCACATGAGGTGTTTTCTATACATTTTGACTTCCAAATGTGCTTCGCGCCACAACGGCGTGCAATTTTTCATCTCTCGTCTAGCCAGATGGCTCCGCGCCCGCCGCTTTAGCGAGCCTACTTTTCGACCTTCCGGAGCCACAAATCATTGGAAAAATGCAGTGTTTCGCCACTTTTCTACCTTTTCCCGCACCTGCACATTCTTTCTTCTGACTCTTTCTCTTCTCTGATCTTCTCTCTTCTTCTCTTCTCTTCTCTGACTCTTCCCGTCTCTGCTTTTCCATCTGTCCATATTGTCGGAAGTTTGACTTCTAAACTTCCTTCGAACATCATGTAAGTAAAATTTCTATACTTAAAGTTCGATATGTCTCATGTTTAGACAATTCAGTATGTTATGATACTTGATATACAACTTTCTACAACCATGCAATTTAGGGGGTAGCCAATTTTGCAACATGCCCATTTACTACCAGGACTACCACTATTTTGTGTGAGAATTAGAATCTATCTTAGTTTAGCTCTGGCTTGAATTGCATTCCGTTGTATCCCACTACATCTACATGTTTTGTTTCATATCTCCGTGGTTGAATCCCATATCTCCCCATCATCCTGGGAGATTCATTGAAGATAGTTGGTTACTTGGTTTCATAACCCTCACTGGTTGGTGGTTGAGCCACCCCTCTGAATAATATGAAAGTCAGTTGGGATTATTATTCCCAACATATGGGAAAATAAAATTCATGTTCCAAACCACCAACCAGCTCATTAGTTGGAAAATCACAATTTTAATGGGTAAATCAACTATAAATGGACACTTTTCAATAGCTATGTTAAATTTCCAAAGGGTAGTTGGTAACCCACATTTTGATCGTGAACAACCGTTTTCCTTATCACATTTGCCATACATTGAGGCTAAATCCACCACGTTCAGTTCAGACACAGCGTTTCTATCATCCATCGTTGATACTCTGAAAATTCCCATGTGTTTGCCTCTATGTTCCGATGAATTCCATTACGATTTCCTACTTTTTCCCTTTTTTCATAGAATTGGATGATGGGAATTTTTACAGGAAAGCCCTATATTTGATGGTAAAAACCATGGTTTCCTGTAGATTTTCCCTTAAACCAACCCAATGATTTTTTCTGCTGGAATTCTGTCCCAAGACATCCAGGAAAAGCCACAAAACACACGGTCCCGCAGAGCTTGACCCCATGCGGCGGTTTCGGCTTCGCCGAAACCCAAGTGTTCCAACTCGCCTCAGCTGCGCGGCCGTACTGCCAAAGCTAGGGATATGACGATGATTTATGATGATTTATGGTGATTTATGGTGATTTAAAATTGTTCATTGTGATTTATGGTGATTTAAAATTGTTCAGTGTGATTTATGGTGATTTAAAATTGTTCAGTGTGATTTATGGTGATTGATGGTGATTTAAAATTGTTCATTGTGATTTATGGTGATTTATGGTGATTTAACATTGTTCATTGTGATTTATGGTGATTTATGGTGATTTATGATGATCTATGATGGTTTGTGATGATTTATGGTGATTAAAAATGGCTTATGGTGATTTATGGTGTTTTGTGATGATTTATGGTGATTCATGGTGTTTTGTGATGATTTATGGTGATTTATGGTGTTTTGTGATGATTTATGGTGATTAAAAATGGCTTATGGTGATTTATGGTGTTTTGTGATGATTTATGGTGATTCATGGTGTTTTGTGATGATTTATGGTGATTCATGGTGTTTTGTGATGATTTATGGTGATTCATGGTGTCTTGTGATGATTTATGGTGATTCATGGTGTTTTGTGATGATTTATGGTGATTTATGGTGTTTTGTGATGATTTATGGTGATTTATGGTGTTTTGTGATGATTTATGGTGATTCATGGTGTTTTGTGATGATTTATGGTGATTCATGGTGTTTTGTGATGATTTATGGTGATTCATGGTGTTTTGTGATGATTTATGGTGATTCGTGGTGTTTTGTGATGATTTATGGTGATTCATGGTGTTTTGTGATGATTTATGGTGATTCATGGTGTTTTGTGATGATTTATGGTGATTCATGGTGTTTTGTGATGATTTATGGTGATTCATGGTGTTTTGTGATGATTTATGGTGATTTATGGTGTTTTGTGATGATTTATGGTGATTCATGGTGTTTTGTGATGATTTATGGTGATTCATGGTGTTTTGTGATGATTTATGGTGATTCATGGTGTTTTGTGATGATTTATGGTGATTCATGGTGTTTTGTGATGATTTATGGTGATTCATGGTGTTTTGTGATGATTTATGGTGATTTATGGTGTTTTGTGATGATTTATGGTGATTCATGGTGTTTTGTGATGATTTATGGTGATTCATGGTGTTTTGTGATGATTTATGGTGATTCATGGTGTTTTGTGATGATTTATGGTGATTCGTGGTGTTTTGTGATGATTTATGGTGATTCATGGTGTTTTGTGATGATTTATGGTGATTCATGGTGTTTTGTGATGATTTATGGTGATTCATGGTGTTTTGTGATGATTTATGGTGATTCATGGTGTTTTGTGATGATTTATGGTGATTTTATGATGATTTATGGTGATTTATGGTGATTTAAAATGGTTTATGGTTATTTATGGTGATTAAAAATGGTTTATGGTGATTTATGGTGATTTAAAATGGTCTGTGGTGGTTTATGATGATTTGTGGTGATTTAAAATTGTTCATGGTGATTTATGGTGATTTATGCTGATTTATGGTGATTTAAAATGGTTTATGGTTGTTTATGGTGATTAAAAATGGTTTATGGTGATTTATGGTGATTTATAATGGTTTATGGTGGTTTATGATGATTGATGGTGATTTATTTTTTTTTTATAGTTGCGTTTGTTAGCCCTGGGGGTTGGGGGTTCAGATTTTGTATGCGCAAATCTAAAAACATAGGGGGGGGGCCCTACAAAACCAGAAACATGTCATTTGAACATGAACATCTTCAATCTACAAAATCTTAATATGCAACCCCACTTGGGCTTACACCTGTCACCCCCTCCAAATCTACAAAATCCAAATCATAGAAATCCATCTGCTATATAAAGGCATTAAACATTGATTCATAAAACCTTGAAAAATTGTCTCAGAAAAAATGCATTTTGTAGAGAAACCAGTGTTTGAAGTATAAAAATCAGCTTGATTCACTTGTTGATTTTGTAGAGGCCCTGATTTTCCATGATTTTCCTCTGCACGCTGGCTTCATCTGTTTTTTTTCCGCTGCTCTTTTGTCTTTGACTGAAGTTTTCACCACGCTCTGCAATCTTCAGATTGCTTCAGCATAGTGTCCCGCACTTCATCCCCGTTTGGTACTGTAGATTGTAGATCAAAAACGAATAAAAAAGATCTATGTATGTCTCCACATCAACATCAATGCCATTCAGTTCCAAAATTTCAATGCCACAGAAAATGTGGAATCATACATGTCAATTATTTTTGAAACCAAATGGAACATATAAAATCAACTGAAATCATGGTCCAGCCCATTTCCCTACAAAACCAGAAACATCCGACAAAATCTAAACCATGGCCTTAAACTCCTGAAAACCAAAATTCTACAAAACCAGAAACATCCAAAAAGTAATCCCAAATATCAGCCCAAAAATGGCCTCCTACAAAGTCTCAATCAGCTTGAGGAGCATTCAAAATACCATCACATAACTCTCAAAAAAATGGTTTGTTTCAAACGTCAACGTGCTAGATTTTGTAGGGGGAATAGGTGGGCCTATTTTTTTTTGGTGATTTATGGTGATTTATGCTGATTTATGTTGATTTATGTCGATTTAGTATGATTTATGTGTATTTGATATGTTTGTGGATACAATGGGTGTGTTTAATATTACGGAGGTGGAGTTAGACATATTTATCTGGTTGTTAAGGCTCTAGAAGGTGGGCCCCAGTTATGTTTGTTGGTATATATATAAACTGGTTCGGTGCATCCTCCATAGGCCCTAGTTAACCAAGACTCTAAGTCAACTTTACTATTTAGGGTGCCCCATGTTGCATGGTTTTTCAAGTGACAAAGATTTGTATGAATATATGGGTGTGTCTGAAAATGGGGGATACCCACAAATCGCCACTTTAACCGGGAACATTGAACATTATGATAATCCTTTGGGTTTCAGGGTAGCCTATTTTCAAACAATTCCATATGATGATATGATGATTTATGTGAATACTTGCAAATCCAGCAAAAAAAACACCTGACAAGACTCTGATGTTTCAAAGCACCCTGATGGAATCATCCAGTTTTGTACGTGCGGAAAAATGGGACTCCCATTCCCGTAGTACTCAGTTACTCCATGTTAATGTCAACCCCGGATTAATAAACCATGGTTTATTAATTAGGGGGGGTACTCCTCCAATAGTCATTTCATCTAATACTTATTTATGGTACCCTCCCAATTATATAAACAATCGTTTGGGTGTTATTAATCCAGGGCTGACATTATTATGGGAAAGGTCCCATCATGGGAGTCCCACGAATCCCATGGGAGTCCCGAGGCTTTATGGCTGGTATCATCTATAGCCCTAAAGCTAATAAAGCAACGAAGATCACGCAGGGGCATCCCGCGTTGACCCAGAGATGTGGAGCAACTACTTGGCAGATCCACTTAGAAAGTGATGAATAAACCCTATAATATTCTATAATGGTAAGCCTATAATACCCACTTAGTAACCCTATAACATTTAACATCCACTTAGTAACCCTAAAATACCCTATATCGAGTAAGTCCCCAAGTGGCTTGTCCGATTTATGGAGAAACTGCGCCCCCACCACTTTCGAGCCGTTGGATGACTTCCTGTCTTGGAACGTTGCGAGTAGAGGACAGGGTAGTAAGAGCTCAGGATTTTGAAGGCCACCAACATCCAAACCTCAGTTGTCCATAGATGGCGACTGACCGTGTCCAGGAAAAATGGTCTGCGTAATGTCCTGGGTGAATAAACCACTAGGCTGTTTAATTGTGGGGGGTACCATTTTAGTAACCAATTATCACTACGTATTTTAGGGGAACAACCAAATTGATCAACAAGGGTTTATTGATTCGCGGTTGACATTGTACAACAATTCGATAAACAGAACTCTCAGCCATCCATGCATCACGACAAGTCACCTCTCCTATAGCTCCCTATCTTTGAAACTTCCGCCACCGCCTTGTACGGTACTACTTAGCCAAAAACAAACCACTGACCTACTCAACCAAGGTTGACCTCGACATTTGGCACCACGACGTCGTTTACCTCTGGCCAAGGAACACTGACGGTCAGGGTAAAGACCACGGTGCTCAGAAGTTCTAAGGTATCACCTTAGGCCGACGAAAAACGCTGGGATGATGCTTGAAGCATCCAACATTTTCAGGATGTTAACCCAGGATGAACCTAGGATTCATTGAGTCACAGTTTATGAAGGGGATGGGTACACATTTTGATAGGCATTTATCATCATTTATCACCCATTTGGGGGATATCCCAACCTTGACCTCCATGGAATCTGCGCTCGAGCTTGGGATATCCCCAACCTTTTGGGGGTTTCAGATGTTTAAGTTGGGTAGATCACAAGGTCGACCAATTTTCCACCAGTGGCTATCCTTCAGCTGACTAGACTGGGTTGGAGCAACCCTGTGGTTCCAAGGCAAACATCTGTGAAACCACCAGGAAATGATTCTGAAGACTCTCACTTGAAGCAGGGGAAGTTTTCAATAATGTTCCACTGGACCACAGCCAATACCTGAACCAAACTGCTGATGCCAACGGTAGGTGTGGTGAGTTCAGAGGCAGCACGTGCTGGACCCAAATCCGACCAAAGGGGATGGAACATAACAAATCTGTGAAACCAAAAACAGCAACCGAGCCCTGACAAATACCCATCCCATCTTATTATGCTGGTTGGTTCATATGTACCCCTGTTGTGAAATATAACTATCTCTGACAAGTCACTTCACAACAAGTAAGTCACTACAACAACCACTCAACCGGGGTATGTTGAATGTCCATCCCTTGGCACCATCTCAGCATTCTCAGCCAAGCTGACCATTGCCATCCATCTTCACTCGCATCACATCCACAGAAGAGACATTGCCTCCCCGAAACATCAGCTGGCAGCAATAATCCTATAAGGTGCTGCTCCCCTAGACATCAAGTTGACATATCATAAAGCTCGACATATCATAAGCTTATATCATATCAGTGTTTAATAGGGGAGCAGCTGCTTAATATATAAGTTATGACAGTTATATAGCTATTAAACCAGCAATAACTATAAACTGTGTTTAATAGTTCGACATATCATAAAGCTTATATCTGTGTCAGTTATAAAGCAACTCTTCGCAATTTAGTTCACTGGAGCCCCAGCTCAAACAAGGCCAACAACCAGCAACAGCAGCTGTAGGCTGTAGGCTTCAAGAACGCAGCTGATTTGCAGCTTTGTAAGTCTCTGTAATGGTTCTTCAGATCATTCCTGTGTATATATACATATACATATTTGCCAATATATATGTATATAATATAACAAAAATTATCAAATTATATCAATGTGTGCGGAAAAATGGTTCTGCTAAATGGTCATCATTGTCATCATGAAAACACATCCATGGGTCCAACAAGAAGCATATTGAAATTGTATGAAATTGTACAGGCAAAGTGGCTACCTTTTGCCTAACCTTTCTCGAGGCGCTCCCGTGTCGCTTTCTTGTACAGCCCCACAGACTCAACTCTGGTTTCCTCACATTCCACGACTGGAAAATCTCCTAATGGATCATTGGTGTACTGAGAAAACGGAGCTTGCAAACACGGGGCAAAAGCAAAGGAATCAAAATGGACCATCAGCACCCTCTTCATCGAGAATATCATCCTGAAATCGGATGATGACTCCCCAATCCCACTACGACGGCCAATTTGGGATGAATTCCTCGATCTCTGCAAAATGCGCAATTGACCCCTATGGATTTGCCAGCAAGTTGTGTATACACACCTCAAACGCAGATCTAACCTCAGCAAACACCAAAAAATTCTATCCTTCATCCAGCTTGAAATGGTGGACTGTCCTGTGTGTGTGTGCCTCCAGTTTCGGCAAGTTTGTTGGAGAAAATCTTCATAAGCGGTGACGGTTTCCAAATTTTGATACAACCCCGCAACAAAAACTTAGACATTCTGCCAAAATCTATCCACAACGCAAACAAACAGAAAACATTGGACTACCCTCCCGCAATCAGCATGATCAGCTCCATGACTTGCTGAACATATCACAGAAAAGTCGATGATTTTCCCATGAACACCTCCATTTTGGGATGTCTGGACGATACGATCCGCGCGCTCTTGGCAACGCAGCTGGTTATCCCATGTTTATTTGTTGAATTTCAATGGTTTTGATGAACTCTCAACTTCTGCTCAATATGGTGAACAAAAGCAACTTCTGTTTGTTGAAACCCAGGGATTTTCTTGGCAAAATTCCGTTGTGCCATTTGCTCTCAATGTTTATTTGTTGAAACCACTCATGAACTGCCTTTTTTTTGTTTTATCCTTGTCAAATCCACCCTTTTCATCCGCAGTTTTTTTGTGGCCTTGAAGCTGATCGATGGAATGGGTGACGTTCGCCAACTCATTTGAAAGCTTCGCACCTGAGAAAATGGATGATGAATTGCTGATGTGCTGAATAATATGAGGATAATTATGAAAAATAAAATTATATACAATCGTTCTTATCTTATACTCGTCATATTTCATGATATGTTGATTTTCATAATGATTGACTATTATATAATTGGATATATATATATATATAGGTATATAGTCTGCGAAATATATGTTAATGTGTTGGATATTATGTTGATATCCAGGAAAACTGCGCGAGGAAAAACTGTTCTAGTATGACGATTTTCTTTGGCACTAGCAGGTGGGATATCATATAATAACCGTTTGAGACGTCAATCCACGGGGGACCCGGGACCCGTGTAGCTCACACCAAAATAGCTGGGATTTGTGGCCATTCGCGCAAAAATGGTATAAACATGGTATGAACATGGTATAAACATGGTGAAAAAATGGTGAGCACATGATATAAACATGGTATAAGTAATCCATAGCCAGGCTTTGACTAATTCTCGGGTCCTCTTGTCCCCTTGGGCGAATGGAAGGAACAGAATCCAAGCACGAATCCATTTCGGTCCACCAGGGATGAGTCCATTGTTCATGATGGATTGGTTTAAGGGAAAATTAAGCTGGAAAGCCCCCTAAATTTCATGGGAAATTCGATGGTTTCCGGTTAAGATGTTCCCAAGAAAACCAATCCATTCAATGGCCACTTCAGGTACCTAAATCGGAGGTACCTACCATATAAAAGGGCTATGTAAGGGGATGTACACCCAAATGTGGCTTTATATGGTACAGTACCTCCGTTTTAGGACCATCCTGGAATTCCCATTGCTCCATTGAATTGTTCATTGCGGAAGGTGGGCTTCATGATTTGCACCCAGCATGCCCGACATTCCGCACTTAAAAAATGAAGCCTCTCCTTGCCCAGTTTCCAGTTTTCAAAAGCATTCGCATTGCCAAATGGCAAGGATAAAAACATGGCAGGAAAGCCCTATATTTACGGTTTGAACATGTTGTTTTCCTTCAAATTTCCCAGGACATGTTCTTATGTTTTGTTAGTGGCTCCCGATAGAAACACCACAATTCAGCAGTTTCCAAAACCTACAAGGCGCTGCTCCCAAAGTTATAAGTTGCTTTGTAAAGCCGGTTAACTATAAATCCTATAGTTAACCCATAGTTAACTCGCTTTACAAACCAACTATTATAAAAGTTGTATATATATATAATACCATAAAGCCTAGACAATATATCCCATATAATAGTGATATACAAATTATATACCAACCATCATATATATATATATTTGAATAATATATTGGAGTAGTGTCAGTTGTATCCCAACTTTTCACAACAGTTGGCTGGGGCTACCGGGCCGTCTACCGGGCCGTGGTTGGCACGGTAGTGGCCTGGCCGTGATAGCGGGTGAAGCAATTCACAGACTTTCGCATGGGAGTTGAATCAAAAAAAGTATGAAATCTATTGACCAAAGCAGGAACTGATACTGGAAAAAGATTTGTCCTTGGTATCTTGGAAAACAAAAAGGAAAACTTGTGAGATTTTCCTGGATCATCATGGATCGAAGTGGCTGGAAATACTTGCAACATCTTGCCACAAAAGAGACATGTCATCATGTTTCAAGTTACACTATGGATCCCCAAAACAAGGCTCAAACGCTTTCCATTTCGGGGTCAAACAAATTGACCCATTCAGCAAGGTGGCTCGTTCAACATTGTAAAAACATCCAAACATGCCTTCAACAAAGCAGGAAAAACATGTAAACTGTGTTTACATCAGTACCTTTAGACATACCCAACTGACGCAGCATGATCAAGCATTGCAAATTCTTTTGGTTGGATGCTCTGAGTCGGTTCCGTACAGTAATGTTCCATATTTATTTTTGTGAAACAAATCCCAATTCTTGCCAATTCAACTTCCATGTGATTATGGATCTGAAGTCTGAAGTTATAAATCCCACAAAATCCCAAATAGTCGGGAAACATTTAGAACTTCTAGCAAAATAATTTGGTTGGTGGTTTCAACGCCTCTGAAAAATATGAAAGTCATTTGGGATGATTATTCCCAATATATGGAAACAATGTTCCAAACCACCAAACAGTAATGATCCCGTATTAAACAAAATACACCGATCGGACTTCTGTGGAAAACCTCGCTGGCACTGAACTGAGCTAATGATCAAGGCCCCGGTCCGTCGAATTCTCGAATTCCGAGGGAGTCGACTCCTTCAACAGTCTGGGTAAATTGTACTAATTCTACGGAAAATAAGAATACAAAAATGGGATAATAGTGCGGATATGTGGGGATTTGGTCATGTTTGGCCCATTTGTAGAATTTGTATAGATGATTTATTAAACATGATGTGGTAATGTTTGGCCGCATTTATTTTTTCTATCAATGATTTACCTTTCAACCACAGCGGCGATGTTAAATTGCCAAAAAGTACTTGATACTTTACTAAAACACCCATATCATACAAAGGTCATTTTTCACTCACTTTGTCACTACAACCCAGCACAAGCGCAAGCAGCGCCTGTCTGTGTGGCATTGGTTTCACTTCGCAGCAAGGACGCATCTGACACAGGTTGAATTGTGGTGACACGAATTTGTTTGGAAATTGAACCAACATCCGCGCTTGCAAGGAATAAATTACACACATTGATATTAATACCGACAGATAGATAAATAGATAGATAGATAGATAGATAGAAATATAAAACCATACATGTATATATATATATATTAATATGCATATGATGCAAAAAAATGTTGTGCAACATATCAGGTAAATGTGCGTAAAATCAGTCCACAAGACACCATTCAAATCACCAATTGCCAAGTGTCTCCTATCCAACGTGCAAAAAAAATACCGTCCCTGACAGGGAAAATCCGTCGGATATTGGAATTGGGGGGCACTGTGCTCGTGAATGTGATTGTGCGATATTGTGCGCACACATGAATATATTTATAACATATATTTTCATGAATTTCATGTCTTTATGATCTTTATGTATTGCATGAGCAGTTTGTTGCGTCAACACATCCAGAAAATGTGCGTTTCCAACAAAACGATAACAGCAGTAAAACCAAACCGAATTGACCACCTGGGGTGTTGAGAACCCTATTGTGGATGGAACGAAACATTTTCAAATGCAGTGAAACAAAACATTTCAGATCCACAAGAATGAGCCAGGGCAGGGCAGGGCACACAACGCCAATAACGATTTCGAACACATACCAAATAATATTGGCAACTAAATGACAACAAAATCAAATTGAACACAATGAAACTGCCGCTGAAACACACTGGGAAAATAACTCCGGAAAATGTTCTTCACGACCTGCTGGTAAATTTGAAGGTCTCAAGTCTCAATGTCAAAAGGCTGAAAAAAACATTTGTTTCTATTTTGCCTTCGCGCCATTTTGCCAGCCAAGGCACGCAAGTGTTCTTTTGTTGACAGCAAAGACCCATCTGGAAACACCTGCGGCATTTTTTTTGTAGTTGCTGGGCTTCAACTGTGGCAAACAAAAATATTGAAATAAACGAAACTAGCCCGTCCCCTTTGTTCAGGAATCAATATCTGCAGGCCGGTCGAAAATTCCAGTTGCAAAATTCAACCGTTCTTTCCATATATTGCCAAACAAAAAAAACCGTCACTGATATGATTGGGTTCTGTTTGGTTTGTTTATTTGGCTTTATTTTGTTTTGCTTTAGGGCTACAGTTTGTTTTGTTTTGTTCTGTTTTACACCAGCTTCGAAAGGAAGTTGTTCATGAGAGCAATCTTGTCGCAAGTCTACCCCAGAGTTAATCAACCACTGAGCAAAAAAACGACACCAGCAAATCTGCCCTTTTCGTATCTTGGGTCGCCCCGTTGGTGTTTCAAATGTGGTCAGCTGATTGTCTTGAAAGGCCCGTGGTCTCTAACATGCAATGGACCGTGCACGAGCAATCTTAAAAGCTACCAAGGATTCCCCCATTGGATAATTATATTCCACAGTGTAAAAGTTTGTTTCAGGTAGTATAATCCACTAGAATCATCACCAGGGTTTTGAGCGCTGTTCATCTGAAGATGACAAGTGCCAAGCAAACATGCCGGCGTGCCTGCCACTGCCGATGGTTGGGATTGATTGCCGCAGCGAAGCACCTGGGAGCTGCTGCCGCTCACGGGGGAAGGGGGGGCGCTGAGCGCCAACATTTTGCGGCCCCAAGGCGCTGACCTGCGAGGCTTGTGAGTCATTCCGAGTAGTCCAGGCTGCAGCGAACCCTGCCAATGCACAAGTAATACTGCCAATGCATATGAGTCGTAGAATACACATCACGTTTTTTTGAATGCTCCCAGCAGGTGGTTTGACACCCCATGTGATGCCATGTCCTTCAGGTGAGTCAAACTTTCCAATTGAGAAGAAATAATTGTATAACCCCCAAAAGCAAGATCAAACAAGTAGAACAATGATCTATCATATCTATCATGTTGAGAAACTCTATCTGTAGCTCATTGTAGCTCCTTCGCTCCTTCCATTTTGTTTCGGAAATATGAGTCTCTCTCTCTCTCTCTCTCTCTCGAGCTGGCCGCAGCTAAACATGATAAAGTTGGATGATTTGACTCGTCCCACGTTAATCCTCAACCTGACTGGCTCATTGTTCCCCAGTGAAACGCCAGTCAGAAATCCAGCATGAAACCTGCGTGGATGCTCCAAGGTGGTTCCCCTAGTCCTAGTTTAATAGCTATGTACCCTCTGGTAAACGTTAACATAGCTATTGAAAATGGTCCATTTAGTTCGTTGATTTACCTATCAAAGATTGTGATTTTCCATAGTTATGTACAGTAAACGTTTACCGGAGGGTAAACCTCCATTTTCCTATGGTTTTCCTATGGTTTTCCTATCCTTTTCCTATGGTTATACCACTTCACATCCACTTCACCAACACTTCACCGAGAGACCTTTCAAGCAGCGATTTTTTTTTTCGGATCCGAGGATTCGATTCGTGGAGTGGCAGATACCCAGTGGACGATCTTTTTTTTATGGGTATCCATATATCATTAATTGGGATATATACCCATATTACATCCCAATAATAATATATAATATCCCCCATAATATATGGATATAATATATAATATACCCATTTATTTCCATATTATTGGGATATTATATATTATTAAAATGGGATTATATCCATATATTATTATACCCATTTATATATTATATCCATATATTATGGGATATTATTAAAAGGGATAGAAGATACCCATCATTAAAAAAAATAGAAGATACTTATTATACATAAGATATATCATATATAAGATACCCATATGGCCATATATCATTAATATATCCCAATAATAAGATATAATAAGCCAATCCCATTGCCGGTATTTTCATATATATTCATATATCATTCAAAACATCCCAATACTTGGAGGATCATATATATCCCAATAGTAACTTCTTGGTGGTTTCAACCTACCCCTCTGAAAAATCATGGTTCGTGAGTTCGTCAGTTGGGATGATGACTCCATTCCGAACCCATGACGGATCCATGGTGCTGGTATATATGCTAACATGAATGGGGTATATTGATGGGATTCATGTTACCATATATAGCAGCATACATGGATCATACATGGATCCTATGGGCAAGTCATATGGGAGAATCATCCAGCCATGTTCCAGTCACCAACCAGACTAAGTGGGATGATCCCCAAAGTACCCTGAGGGCATCCCGAATGCAACATCTCAATCCCCCAAGGGTTACCACCTTTAAACACAGCCCATCTTTTGACACAAGAATCTTGTTGGTTGGTTTTGGAGTGCGAAATGGGTCTATTTGGAAGTGGGACTTTTTTTGACATATATCACGTATATCACACATATCACATAGATAGATGGATGGATAGATGGATTGATAGATGGATTGATTTGACTTGACTTAGGTTCATTTGACTTGATTGATTTCAACTGAACAAATCAGATGTTATAGATAGACAGACAGACACACACAGACAAATGGTGATTTCATAAAATAGGGGTACCCCAAACCATCCATTTTAATAGGATTTTCCATTGTAAACCATGCATTTTTGGAATCTCCCATTTTAGGAAACCCCAAATAGAGAGATATCGTATACTATCGTATAACATCTTCACATTTACATCTTAACACCACACATCGCCTTATGAAACAGCGAAGCGCTGGTCACCTAGAAGCGGTGTTTGACATTACTTCGTACAATTGGTTTTATATGTTTCTATGACTTCCTAAGCCCCTTAGGTGGCTGATCTCAAAAAAGTGTTTCAAGTTATAAAAGCATTGTTACGAAGCAGCTACTAAGTGGGACGATCCTCCTTGAAAAACGCTGGAAAAAACGCTTGGACACCCGGTTGTTGGTGTCAGCAGGTCCCGAATCTACTGGAAGATGTTTGTCGGGATTCTTGGGTTCATCTTTGTGGCCTACACCAAACCATGTACATACCGTAATATAGTGTCTTGCAGAAAGAAGTAAATAAACAAAAAAGTCATGAAATTTAGTACATAAATAGTTAGTTTGATACATGCATATTGCATAAACTCATATATATATATATTATACATATGCATATATATATAGAGAGAGAGAGCAACCACTATAAATATGGAAAAAAACATCCTACTAAAATCGTGATAATCTATTGTTGATCTTTCTGGTGCTTTATATATACACATATACACAGAGGGTGTTACACCTTGGGCACCATCTTTTTGGCTGACACCGGCAGACTGGCAAAACCCCAGGGATGATATGAGGAACTTTTTTTGGGGGTCATATGGCAAGATAATGACAACATATGAAAACAATGGTACCCTCTGGTAATTTAACATAGCTATGGAAAATCACCATTTTTAATGGGAAAATCCACTATATATGGTCATTTTCAATAGCTATGTTAAATTACCAGAGGGTAAACTTTAAGTGAAACAAGAGGGGAAAATAGTGGTGAACTAGTAGATTTAAGATTTATATTCTAGGTTTTGGTGGGCGATGATTTAGCAATGGAAATAACGCCAAGGGTACTATAACGTGCCCAATTTATAATGATCAGTACAGTATACAATCGGATTCTCAGCCCATGCAGTACGCGAATTTTTCCCGACATATGAAATGAAGGGTAGCACATAACCCCAAAAATCATCGGCCAACAACATATCAATCATTCTCCATGTTGATGGTTAGAACCAATTAGGTGACGTTTCTATTTCATTTGGAAGTTTTCTAAACTAGGGGTACCCCAAATCATCCATTTTAGTAGGATTTTCCATTGTAAACCATCCATTTGGGGGTACCCTCATTGAAGGAAACCCCCATTTGAATTTAAATCATATCAAACTCAGTTTTTTGAAACTGCTCGACTGCAGTGCTCGTCAGGATGCAACGAGACATGTCAAGCTGGGGATGAACGAAAGAGAAAGGTAACACACAGCTGCTAAATCATAGATATATAATCACATGGCCACTCTTAGATACCCTGCAGAAAAAATCTTAGCTGGTTACTGTTAGTAGATAATCCCAGTGATACCAAAAGACTAAAGGATTAAAGTACCCATCCAAAACGAGGTTTAGCCTAGACACAAAAACAACGTGTCTAAGATTGACAACTCTTTTGTAACCATTGTAGGTAGACCGCATGCAGAATGTCACAGAATGTCACAGATTTAGCTGGGATGGATGCACATCCAGTTCTGATCTATTCTTGGGCTTCCCACATTTACCACCCACTTGAAATTGGTAAATACCAAATGGCCCAAGTGGCGCTTCTTTCCTATATCATAATTGTAGCACTCATACATCACCTATGATTTAGTTACTAACTGGATTACGACCATGTATAGCTCATACACATATTTGTTTTTTGGAGACATGACTACCAAACGGTTTGTCTGAACATAGGATACCACCACAATTCAACGCTCTTTCATATCTTTTCCCGTTTTCAAATTGGCCAAAGAACAGGGATAGCTGCAGCATTTTCAGACGCATCGAAGTTACGTGGTGATCCCGTTCCCGATGACCAAAGCCGGCCATGGTGAAATCGCGTAAGGATCCGAAAATTCTGCTAATCCCCAAAAAGATATATAGTTATAATATGTTATAATTATATAAATTTAAAGTAAAATCCGAATGAAAGACTGCTAATTTACAGTTCCATCTTTTTGGGAGTTACTATATATGAGAAAGATCGTCATGAACTCATGTGTACCCTCTGGTAATTCAAGATGGCTATCATTTGGTTCGTTGATTTACCTATTATATAGCCGCCGGCAAACAAACATAGCTATGCAAATCATAATTTTGGTAGATCAATAATCTAAAAAGGAGTCATTTTGCATAGCTATGTTAGTTTACTGGAAGGTAAATATGGTGATTTTCCAGTTCGCAAACTCTTAGTTTGGCAGAGGGTGTACTGGGCATGGCTGGGGGGAGCATCCCACTTAGTCAATGGGTTATACCCCCAGTTATATATGGAATATCTCCATTTATACATATTTATACCCTCTGGTAAACTAACATAACAATAACATAACTATGGAAAATAACCATTTTAAATGGGGAAATCAACGAACTGAACAACCATTTTCAATAGCTATGTAAAGGTTTACCAGAGGTATCTGGGATGAAATATGGGTCATGGCTTATAAACCACTTAAGATTCTCGGGACACTCATCCTGCCATTCAGCCCAGGGGCAGGCCGAGGTCAACGGTGATCACGGTGACCCGGGTCCACTGCATGGTGCCTGAGACAACCCCAGCCATGCCCCAAAAATGGAGCTCTTATTGGGAACAGCATCACACTCAATGCTGGATTTTCATAGATTTTCCAGCTAAACATGTTTGCCGGAGGGTAAGTTGGTGACATCCCCCATAAAATCCATAAACCTAAGTTAACCAAGTTATGCGCGTCAACTTAGCTATCTAGGGGCTTCACCTCGAAATACAATAAAACAGATATGTTCATGTCCGAATATTCGATGACATGTATTGCAAAAAAAACATTTAATAGTTTTGGTCAGGCTGGCCAGTGTGCCGTATTTCAACGGAAATCTTCATCAGTTCATCTCAACGAACGGAGTATATTGCCAAGGCATAAGCCGCAAAAGTCGGTATGGCAGCATGTCTTGGTAAGTTGATTCCTCCCGTTCCATCTTTCCGTGAAATTGATCAGACGGCATTGAGTGAATCATCCAACTGCTGCAAAAGGACGTCTCCCAGTATATGCACAATACACTGCAGGTCGCGATACACCCAAAGGTGAACATTTCCTGAACAGGAAGCACTTGTCCGGAGACTTCCGTTTCACAACGTTTCGAAGTGTCTGTCGCAAATTGTAAAGTCAGGAACCATCGCCAACGCATGGCGAGACTGGATCCAGAGTAGGACGGGAACCTGTCCGCCAAACTTTTTGACGAACTCTTCAACCGTCCTTCGGATTTGTTCATGATTTCAACCGCAGCGCGGTAATTCGGGTCATTAATGGTCATTACCCGCCTTCTTCCTGACCCATAGGCATGCCTCCTTGGGTTCTTCCTCCTCCATATCACGAAGCCAGCGCGAGGGAGAATACCCACTCCACGCATTTTCGATGATCTTCCACCCTGAATTCTGTTCTCGTGGGGACAGGAGCAAGAAGGCTATTCTTCTGGCTTTCAAGTACTGTGTGGCTTCCTCGAACACCACAAGACTTCCCGTCGCCATCCTTGCAAAGGTTTCTCCAATCCGTCAAGGATCCTGTGGGGAATCTCCTCCTCAAGCAAACCAGCGTACCTCTCAGGACACACAAGTAGCGTCCGGTAACCGTTCCCCCGCAACCTCTGCAGTGCCGTATTCACCCCCTTCGCGCAAAAGACGGGGTTGAAGTACCTCTCAGGCCACCTTGTGGAAGTTCCAGATCCTCTTCAGTACACATCTCAGAAAAAAAAATCAGCAATGAGGTCCTCCAAAAAATCCACTCGTGAGTTTTAATTAGAATTTAGATATTGTAATGCGTTGTAATGTGTTACAATGTTACAATATATTGTAACGTATTGCATGTCTTAAGTTCATATCAGTGGGCATCAATACAGCAATCTGTGGCGCTATAGTGAGATCCATCTCAGCATGTATCGCCATAAAAATCATGGTGAATCTTAGATACTTGCCAAAAAGTATGTTTTTATTAGCTGGCTAGTAAATTTTACCATTGATAGCAACAGATTCAAGTACTAAAGTTTCTAACCAAGGTTGACCCAGGAATTTTGATAGCGAACATCATGATAAAACCATCAAATTCTGGGGTATTCTCTTTTCAGACAACGCCAATTTTCTGAAAAGGAAACTGACATGCAGATATCAAAGTACCTGCATGTACGATTCCAAATATCATCTTGGTGTGCTGGATATTCATCAACACTGGTTTTTTTTGAAGTACATGTCAGCGCACATATCACTAATAAAGGACATACTCTATGTATCGCATGTACATCTGATAAAAAACGGGTGATTTTGTTGGCTATTACGTAAATGATCTGGGATATTGGTCATGTAGATCTAAACGAAGATGTTCGTCATAAAAACGTTGGGGAAATATACACCACACGCTCATTTCAACAAAACCAGTGATACACTCAGCAACAAATCAATTTGCTCGGAAGCTCACATGAGAGAAAAAAACACCGGCATTGACGATCTCCATTTGACGTTCAATTTCACATGCTCCATGTGACGCCCAAATGGCTGAAATTTGTGCCAAATCCCCGAGGTATACTATGCGAGGATGGTAGTGGAGTTAAACAAGAACAGTTTTTTTCATAATTTCTTCATATTTTTTGCATATTTAATGGTCGTGGGTAATAAACTCTTGGGGTAAATTTTCGGGGATTTAACTACAACTGCTTGGTGGTTTTAACCATCTTGAAACATATGAAAGTCATTGGGAAGGATGACATCCCATATATGAAACGGAAAATAAAATATATTTGAAACCACCGACCTGTATAAACATGCGGCTCCCTGTTCTTGTCGCAATTTAATTTCAAATATTGATGGCTTCAAGATACCACATGTTTGTCATTGTTTAATGTTTAATTCTGCAGAGAAAATCCCATTTGCTAACTCGCTGTTCTGTAATTATATTCATGTACAGGGGTTCACTACCCCTAGAAAGGGAACAGTCCGTCTAGGATGTGAAAAAGATTGTGTTTTTCACCATAATTTCATAATACCCTCTGGTAAACATTTACATAGCTATTGAACATGGCCATAGAAATAGTGGATTCTCCCATTAAAAATAGTGAATTTCCATAGTTATGTTAATTTACCAGAGGGTAGTTCATCTATTTTTTCCAGGTTTCCAGCTTTTCGTTCCATTTCTGGAAGACTTGCATCCGAATTCACCTGACAAAAATCAGCCATTTGGAGTTTTTTTTCGCCATAGTTCAGCATGATTTCTGGTGAGGTTGCTCCAGCTGCTCCAATTATATCGACTGCTTGGTGGTTTTTCGCCACCCTTCTGAAAAATGATGGAGTTCGTCAGTTGGGATGATGAAAGTCCCAATATATGGAAAACCATCTTGAAAATTGTTATTTCTAACCTGGTTGGTGGTGCACTAACCATCTTGAAAAATGATGGAGTTCGTCAATGGGACGGTTGACATCCCATATATTATGGAAAATAAAACATGTTCCAAACCACCAACCAGTATATATATATATACACACTGTAAATTTCAACCAACCTTAGCAAATGAACCGGAGCACCAGCACGGTACTAACATCCATGTTTCCCCTTAAAATCACCATCTGTATTGGTTATAAGTTATAAGTTCCAAGTCACAACCATCATGTTTATGGTTAGCTTTGTGGGGGCAGTTTGCGGGACAGCTCAGGCCTCACTGGTGTCATTCGGTTTCGGCCATGGCGGCTGAGCAATGGTGACCAGACAAGCTTTCAATGTTCTGAGGACAATGGTGTCTTCATTGAAACTTAAGTGTCTGGTGAAAATTAAGCTTAAGTTTTCAAATTCCATTTTCACACATTGAAACCAGACAGTTTTCGATAGTGACCTCAATTTTTCGATGAAACAATGGAAGTGATGGGTGTCCAGTCAGTCATGGGCCTGGACCAGACCAGGCTGATATGGAGGGCCTACCTTTAATGACTGGAGCCAGATGGTTGCCAAAATGGCCATGGGTCAAAACCCCGCCACAGCCCCGCAGTTCTCCCCAACACATAACGGGGAACTGTGGATATGCATCTCGCTCACACATTTTATAGTTTGCTTGGATGCATATTTAAGGCGCCCAAGACATTCATGGTCATTTGAACAGAACATGGTCATTACCACTTTTAATTTAGGGGTACACTGACTTGACACTGACCCATACCTTGGTATGTTCCAATATGATCAACATTGCAGGAACGTGATCAATTCCCCCGAACTTGACTGGTTGGTGATTTCAACCCCTCTGAAAAATATGAGTTCGTCAGTTGGGATTATTATTCCGAATTCCCAATAGATGGAAAAATAATCCATTCATGTTCCAGTCACCACCAACCAGTTGAAGGGTTATACCCTCCTGTAAACGGCATGGATGTGGAAAACCCACCATGAATGTAGATCATTGTACGAACAGGAAACATCAGGAAACCATAGGACCATACCCCGTAAGAATGTCCATGGCTTGCTCGAAGCTAGTTCTTGCTGAAAAACCCTCCGGTAATTTCTTACATGGCTGGAAAATCCGTCATTTACCCTCTGGTAAACCAAGAAACACCATTTTTAATAGGTAAACCAGGTAAACCATCTATTTCTATGGGCCATAGTCCATAGAATCCATATCTATGTTAGTCTGGAGGGTACAGTAAATGTTTGCACTGAAATGCCCATTTATATAGTTTAGGGATGTTCAAGGACTTCCCAGGTACCTCAGGTACCGGTCAAGTAACCACCTTCAATCCGACCAGGTCGGTTCCTCAACATTCGGAGGGTACAAAACCCCCTCGAACCCCATTTCGGAAATCCCCAGGGTTGATTAAACATGCGTAAAGCCCATTGAAATGACGTTGCATCTCTGGTAAACATAAGACAAACTGATGGGAGAATCACCATGCTATTAATGGGAAAATCCAGTATTTCTATAGCAATGTTCATTAGCTATGTTAGTTTACCAGAGGATAAATTATATCCCATTTCATCGCATTCTATCCTATCAAATATCTCCCTAAAAACCATCTCCATTTTTAGATGAACAAAAACCATATATAATTCTAAAAAAAACGCATCCCATTCTTGGTGGATTCTTAGGAGTAATTAATCCACCATCTCTAATTAATACCCCCATCACATCCCATTCTTGGTGGTATATCTCCAATATATCCCATGACATCCCATGTTATCCATCTTATTGGATGCTTCCCAGCTCCCCGAAGGTTTAACAAAACTTCTGCTGTAGTGGTTGTGCATAAATCACCACTATCCTAAGGGTAAAGACCTGGGAATGACTCATTACAGAGAGTCTCCCAAAAGATAGCAAGTCGAAACCTATCAAAATAGTGATACACAACCAGTGATTAAAAACAAAAAACATAGAACAAACATATAACCTGGGTAAAATAGTGATACACAATCCTCATTTACTACAATAGAAAGATAGAAATATCACTTTTCTGCATCTTTTTTGGGTTCCAAATTGTCTCTGAAAATCCACATTTTCCCTGGTCCACATGTTTAGCGGGGGAAGGCGACCGACATGTTTGGCGACTTTCGCGATCCGGCACCTGTGGGGTTCAACTTGGTGTGCCATGAAACGGGAGGGTGGTATGAGATATGCCCATTTCTAATGGTGAAAACAGTTAAAACCCATACATAGATCCATCTAGATGATATTGGATGATGCTTCAATCCCATCTGGTTGGTGGTGCAATAATCATCTTGAAAAATGATGGAGTTCGTCAATGGGGTTGGGATGACACCCCATATATGAAATGGAAAATAATCCACATGTTTGACACCACCAACCAGTTCCATATCATTCCACTCTAGTTGATTATCCATGTTCCATTGTATCCTGATCAACATCTCATTAACCACAATGTTTCATCTGTGCCATGGTCAACAACTAATATGGCTTTTGGTTAAATCCAATAATAGGAATCCAAACACAATGGGTTAATCTAAGTCCGTATGAAAATGAAATTGATGACTATCCACCAATATTTTGGGTACATATATTCACATCATCCAGCTTTTGACAATAGTACATGAGGAAAACTATATTAGAGAAACTGTATGGGCAAACCAAAAAGGTAAACTCTTGGAAATATAGCCATGAGTAAACAAATTGGTTAAACACATGGGCAAATTATCGGAAAAACATTGGTTAAACCAATGGGATTGATATGGAAATATCAGAGTGGAGTTTCCCACGGAACATGATCGACCCTCTGGTAAACTTACAAAACTATATGGAAAACCAAAACCATCATTTTTTTCTGGGTAAATCAACTATGGCCAGTTTCCATAGCTATGTAAACGTTTACCAGAGGCTACTTCAATGGTGGATAAGCAGGATGAAGAATCCCCTAGACATGAAGGCAATGGGAAAATCAATTACCCGGCCTGGTAATGACTAACAGTTTGCTATTGAAAATGGCCATTTATAGTGAATGTTCCCATTAAGAGCATCATGATTTCCATAGCTTTTTGCATGTTTACCAGGATGAACTATAAAGTCTAAATGGGATATTTTCCATTACCATGTTTGATTGGCAAGCCGGGTAAGCTTGGGAATACTTGCCAATAACACTTCAGTTAGTGGATTGAGCCACACCCCTACACAAAATCGACAACTGATGGGGTCATTATCCTGGGTCTGGATGGAAAGTGGAAGAACATGTTTGAACGCATCGATCAGTATATCCAATCTAAATATATCCGGCCATCTGGGGATGATTTCATGGATTTCCCCAATCCAATTCCCATCATCGAACTGGGCAAGCTGGTCATGGCTGGGGTCACTGTAACTTACCAAAATATTTCACTAATGACCTATCGTTGAAACTTGAAAAAAACCGATCGGTTTTCACCAACACACATCGGGTGCGATTGGAGGTGGTCGTCAACCCACATCGGGTCCCCAAAGACCATCCCTTCCACCAAACATCCCCGAAACCCTGCGACGTGATTCTGGGATGCACACAGAACCGGGCCCAACCACAACCAGCGCGGAGCGTAGCGGCGTAGCGTTTTCTTATACCAGCTATAGCAGCTGCAGCTAGTGAGTTAGACGCCAACTCTGGTGTCTTTATGTGAAACAATTACCAGGATTGTCTATTTCAGAGGCGCCCATCGGTCTCATGATGCATCCTGCTGGTGCTGCTGGAGCTTCCCCCAAATCATCCCAATATGTCCGGAAATTCGACACATGGTTCATTACCTGTGATCGGAATGTCATCCCATCTTCATCTGCAAGGGTCACAAGGTTCATAGCTCGCTGAGTAGATGACCACATCACTGGTGTACCCTCTGGCAAACGTTTACATAGCTATGGAAAATCACCATTTTTTATGGGTAAATCCACTATTTCTATGGCAATTTTCAATAGCAAACTGTTCAATTACCAGAGGGTAGGTGATTGGGAGCACAACCACCTACAGTTAAAAATCAACCTTTGGACGGCACCGAGATTTTCCAGAAACGCTATCAAAACCATCCCTTTCCAACACTCATCACCCAATTTTTCAACAAAACTCCTGGCTGGTTGGTGGTTTTAACATGTTTTAACCATCTTGAAACATAGTTCAAGGGAAGGATGACATCCCAATATATTATGGAAAATAAAACATGCTCCAAACCACCAACCAGCAACCAAAATCTATAGACTTGATCAAAAGTGATCACGGAGTCGATACCAAGCTGCCCTCAAAAAATGCTTCGACATGGAGCATTTCCGAAGATCGCTTTGGATTCAATGGATCGATCATGGTTATTTTCCCAATGAAATTCTGTCATTTACGGGCTTCATGGGGCTTCCTGACTACGGCGACCTGGGTCGCTACTTGATGCCATTTATGAAGCGACCTTAATGGCTACGAAGCTGGCCTCTCAAAATCCCATGATCGTCACCCTATTCACTGGCCGTTGGGCTCTCTCTTTGGTCTGACCTGAGACCCAACAAAAACATCAAACATGGCTAGAGCCCATTTTCACAGCCATATTTCATAGGATGCAGGTGTGACCTTGCATGTGACAGGGGAAAGGAGTCAGATATACCATGTCACACCAATCAATCAATGGCCATTTCAGGGACCGATTGATTGGAGGTACCTACCAATATATATAAGGCCTTAGTTTCAGGGGATATACCCCCCAAATATGGCCAACAATATGGTACCTGGTACCGTACCTCCATGAATTGGATCCTGGAATTCCCATTGAACCAACTTCCTATGAATATTCTTACCCAACCTGGTTATGTCAAAATAGCTATTGAAGCCATGGGCCAATCGAAATAGTGACATGTCCCATAAAAAAATGGTGGATCTTTCCATCGTTTTTTCTATGTTTACCAGGCCGGGTACAGCATCAACTTCAGCTTCCTCTGGCTGATGTACCGTCTGGCTCCTCGCTTTGAGGCACTGCGGCCCAAGATTTCATCAGTCTACGCCCGTTTTCCGCCACCCGGACCGCTGGGCTACAAGAGTATGTATATATATATATGATATGTATATAACTATATAATAGTAATCATTAAAAAAATAGAATAAGAATAATGACAGTAATCATACCAACACACAAAAATAATAAAACACATACAATACTACATGATAATAACATAACATTATAATATAAAAGCACCGGACTCATGGCGAAACATCTTCGGGAATCGATGCAGCTGGGATGATCCCCAGAGTCGAAAGGAGCAACTTCAACAGACCCAGAATGGGACACCAACTACTGCAAATATGGCCGGAAATACCAATGAAAAATGTGGTTGTAACTTGTTATTTCTATGGGATAAAAATGGATAAAATACATTCCATAGATGGGGTTTTGTTAGTACTTATACCTGGTATTTCGCGCCATAACGGTGGAAAGTAAGACATTTCTTGACTGACGTTTGTTTGCTGGTCTTCACTAACCACCATTGTTTACGCAAACTAGTGGATCATTAATTGGAAAAAGCACCCCATGGCCCAAATGAGCCTTATCATTTTTTCAGAAACCAGAACATGCTGGAGGCCAATAATAGTGAGCCATGCTCAAATAATCACCACTTTGGTTTGCAGGGATTTACATCTTTCAGCGTGAAAGGAGTCAGCCCTCAATACCGTATGACACATAAAAACCATGTGTACAGTACAATGAGCCACATTCATATCCACTATATTGATAAACTAATATATGCATCCCGGTTGTGGACTATAATCCCCAAAAAACAGGTATTGTACCCCCCCTTGTAAGTATCAATCAGGCCCGGGGTATTTCTAATGGTTCGATTGCATTCCCGAAAATCTTTAGCGTCAAAACTGGACAAGAGATTTTGACGCAAACAGTCTAGAGTCTAAAGTCATGGACCGAAATATCAGTTATAAGTTATAATATGTTATAAATCAGTCAGTCACCCAATTCGTGGAATGATCACCCTATGTTTAAAAAAAACACACACATAAAAAACTGGTATTTCGGGATTTCAAAGATTTTGTGGATCATCAACTGGTAGTGACTCCGCGTGACCATTGAACGATCAGTCATCCCAAGATTACGACCCATCCCTGAACATACACTGATTAGCTGAACGGGATTTTCGTCGTCCATCATAAATACCGCCGGTGAGTATCGCCCGATTTCACAATCAATCAACCAGCATATATCTTAGTTGCGTTAACTATATCCCCATAATGTTCACACATAAACCATCTTAAAGCTCTAGATGATGGTTTTCTATCCCCAGTGAATAGCCAAGAAAAACAGGGTTCAACTGGTGTGTTCCGCTCGGGTAGCAGTGCCTAGTTCACCCAATCATTGTCATCCCGAGCGAAAGCCCAGGTAGATAGCTAAGTTGCTTTTGCTAAGGCGGGGAACCATAGGAAACCAAGAAATAAATGAGAAGCGAACCAACAAAACCAGCGATTTATAGTTGATGATTGGTGATTTGTATGTTAATTATGGTTTATGCTAGATATATCGAACTAGCCAATGGGGTTTACAAATAAATCGTCATAACTGGAGGGACAACATCGTAGCATCCAGCCAAACATGATTCTGGAAAAACATGTAAGCCTCACCATTTCGACCTAGATCACTTTCCTTGGGGTTCTCTATGGAGTTTCCATATCGATGCTTATCTATTGGAGGGCAGTATCACTTACCAACCCTCGCGATCAATCATCATCTCTTATATACAGCTAGATTCCCCTCTCAAAGTTCAATGGCTCACTACCATTTCATGGCCCGGTTGAAACGGTCTGATTGGTATCAATGAAAAAATACACCACTGCCAATTGATGAAGTATCACCATCAGGGGGAATAGTCAAACCTGTTTCCGGAAATGCTGGAAAATCCCCGTTAAATGCTTGTTTATAGCTGGAAAAACCATCCATCAATGGATAATGTTTGATGACACTGTAGGGCTATAACTGTACCTTTCACTTGTTGACAAAGCCTTCGTTTATCAACGACTCAGGATGAACTGGGCATTGCTCCCGCTTCGCTAAAAAATCGATCACCGCTCAGCTCAGATCATAGTCTTCTCAGCCTGCTCGACTTACCCCAATAGCTGGATGGTTTATAATGGACAATCCCCAAAAAATGAAAATTATTTAGGGATACCTCTGTTTCAGGAAACCCTCATGTGTTCAACATGTTCCATGGAAATGTGGGGATCCGATCCTAGAGCTACCTGGTCGCAATTTTGAAGCCACATGTTGGGGATGTATCCCCTTAGCCCCTAGACACATGATCATTGATGTGTAGTGACCATCAGCCAAATCATCAGTGAGATTTCTGGCTGCGTTTTTTGAGATTTCATGGGTAGATATATAAAACCCTTGTGAAATGATGGGTGTGTCTGCCGGGAATCCTTTATTTTCGCTGCTTTTTTGCTGTTTTTTGCGGATCAGTACGATGGGACTTTGTGACTTTAGCGGCCTTCGGAGAAACCCAAATCGACCATCGATTGACATCGACCAACCTTCATCATCCCTCAGAGGTTGGAGTCCCTGGAGTCCCATATTTATTGGTTGATCTTCACCACTCAACTGGCGAGAATCAAAGGAAAAATGGTGATTTTCCCATTAAAAATGGTGATTTTCCCATTAAAAATGGTGATTTTCCCATTAAAAATGGTGATTTCCCCATTAAAATTTTTCCAACCTGAATCAATCCTTCTCTGCCATGTCTCCCCATGGTTTTCCCAAGATTTCCCAAGGTCAGCCCCCGTTTTTTGCCTTCGCTGGTTTTCCACGCGGCGTCCACCGTTGCTCCAAAGGCGGCTTCTGGCTTTCTTTCCTGAAAAAACCACTGTTAACATACAAATCACCAATCATTAACTATGTGAACATACTCTTACTGGCTTAAAAATCACCAATTTTTGGGGCAATACTGTTACCCTCTGGTAAACTAACATAGCTATGGAAAATCACCATTTTTTATGGGAAAATCCACTATAAATGGTCATTTTCAATAGCTATGTTAAATTACCAGAGGGTACTTTGTGAAGTTTGACCCCTCTGCTGACAGTGATGACCCTGGTTGCGCAAAGTTGGTGAACATCAACCAGCTGGGATAAAAATGATCGTTTCAGATGGTTTTATATGGTTTAATAGGGATAACCCTGGGATAATCATGGACTAATTAATAGATTTACCCTCTGAAAAATTTGGGCGTGTCTGGAAATGAGGTATACCTTCAAGTGTATCCATTTAATAAGGAAAAGGATCATTGACCATTGGGTTTAGGGGTCTATTTTCAGACAACCCCAATGTGTTGCGGTTTGCGAACTGGAAAATTACCATGTTTCATAGGTGAATCACCGGAGGGGCATGATTAACCGCGCTGGATGCATCATTTTTTTGGGGAAACAAGGACCGAATTGACTTTAGTAACACTATTGCCCCAAAATCGGGGGGAGCCGGGGTATACTTAATTGGGGGGAATTATTAATCCTAACTTGACATTATTACTGATATCTATTTATATCCATTATATATATATACACATACATAATATATGTATCTATATTGATATCTCTCTCTCTCTATACATAGAATATGTCCATATACATATGTCTATTTGTATCTATTTATACCTATTTGTATGTAGACTAGACTGTCAGGATATGTAGCCTCCTCATCAGGATATCCACATATACATAATTGTAAATACGGCATATGTACAGCGCACACCGCCTCGACCAAGGTACTGCTTCAGCGCAGACCAGGTGAAAACACAAGCAATCTGCACCTGGGAACTATGGGGGAAATCATCTACAAATGAGGGACTGGGGATACCCCAAAATGGATTGTTAATAAGTTAATAAGGTTAAAATAAAGTAACATCTCTCAAAAAGTGAATGAATTTGGGGTACTGTACCCCTATTCAAAGAAACCTTCAAATACAGTAGTGATAACAAGCCATCCTGCACCAGTTGGTAGGTATTGTTCACTATGAAACACTGTCAATCATGAGATTGCATTGGGATAAACCATCTACCAGCTGGTACAGGATTTGAAAAATTCGCCACTATCCACAGTATCTATGGGAGATCTTCAGGATCCAATTGATGGAGGTACGTTAGTACCATATTTTTGGCCATATGTTGTGGGGATATCCCCTTACACAAGCCTAAAAAATAGGCCAAACATATATAGTATCGGTACCTCCGTCCTCAATCGGTTCCTGAAATGACAACTCACAGTATGATCCGGATAATATCATAGGATGATATGGAAATATGGAACGACAGTGCCAATTTAATAGCGCTTCAGTGGTTGAATGCTGGGTTTTATGAAGGTGACATCTTTGGCAGCCTTGGGGAAAAAACAGATGGTGATTTAATATGGTCATGGTCAAACATGGGCATACAAGCAGCTATTCAATCATTATGATATAGTTGAGGAATGTAACAGGATACAATAGGATAATTTATCAAATCGGAGTTCAATGGGAAACAAAATGGGAAGTTTAACATGAGGATATAATGCGGTGATAGTCCAGATAGATACGGGGATGTTTCATGCGATATATAACCAACGATGTGAGTTTTGTGGGCGCGTCTGAACAAATCCTGCGTTTGTTTTTTCGAGAAAATCCTATGTTTGCTTGTTCAACAAGCTGTTCCAAGCCCCAAAAATGCTGCTTCAATGTGTGCTGAAAAAGAATCCTGAGTCTTGCTTCTCCCAGCATTTTCTGAGGAAAACCGCCAGAAATGGTCACCACATTTTTCAGTTCACTTTGGTTTGATAATGGTAAGTTAAACTTAATCTGGCTGGTGGTTTTTAACCATCTTGAAAAATATGAAAGTCAATGGGAAGGATTATCCCATATATGAGATGGAAAAATAAACCAGCCATGTTCCAAACCACCAACCAGCTAGGGTTTATGGTACTTATGACTATATCAACTTATAATGTTTGGGCGGCCCACATTGTAATGGTAAGTTAAACTTAATTTAATGGACCACCATGTCAAACCGAAGAATCCCCACATTTTTTGCGCGATAAAAAAATGCCAAGGCACCACAAAGCCCAGGCATTGGATGCGGCTAATGTCTTCCTGATGGGAGCGACACCATGATGGCTATGACTTGTTGTCTATAGATATGTATATATATATATATCGTTTGAACAAACTATATGATATTAGACACATATGTTTCATATGTTGGATTTTGGAATTCTTTACTTCGTATTCACTCATGTGCTGTTCTTTTTGAGGAGTTTGTGCAAGCAACTGTTGATATTGCAGTGACTAACGGTACAATTGACATAAACATCTGCGAGTTTCAGAGGGTGAAGTCCACCAGTTACCCTCCGGTCAACGTTTACATAGCTATAAAATGGCCCAGTTATAGTTGTTTTACCTATTTGAAAGTGTTGATTTTGAATAGTTATGTTAGTTTACCGGGTATGTTACTTGCTTTATAAACCCATTTACTAGTTCGTTATATCCCCGATAAACCAAAGAATTCACCTCGCGGCATGCGGTCAACCGCGACTTCGGGGCCGGCAACTCTTCGTTCGGAGTTTCTGACAATGGGGACAACCCAAAAATGACAATGTTTACAGGAAAGTGATTTTGTGCTTACAATGTTCAGGATTCCAGGAAATGGATGATATATGATTTATATGTATGTATATATATAGGTGTATATATATATTGTAAAAATAAACATACATATATATATATATATATTATGGTTTGTATGTGTGTATATACATATATATACACGTATATATAATGAATGATATATGATAAACTTGGGGTACCCCTAAAATCCAACTTAAATTGATCATCATTGAGTAATCATCACATAGCATCAAGTAACAGGGTATCCAGGTATATCATATCAAAATGGTTTACTCTCTGGTAATTTAACATAGCTATTGAACATTGCCCATTTATAGTTGATTTACTTATTAAAAATGGTGGTTTTCCATAGCTATATTAGTTTACCAGAGGGCAGCCCAAATTTCCCCCATTGAGATAACCAACCAAACACGCAACGGCCATGGCACGTGCATCAGGAAGGCGGACATCAGCATCTCAGGGTGAACATCGTTGAAATCATCACGGTAAGGACCATGTTGACAACCAAAATCTAGAGGGAACCATGTGACATATTTAGAATATGTATCAAAATCGGTGTGTATATATATTAAAGGACCGGATATATCACCCCACAAGTCAACTTCTTCCAATAATGAGTTTCAAAGGTTGTAGCGGGGTCGGAGAAGGAAGGAAAGACAAAGGAGGTGGTGAAAGATCGAGAAGGTAAAACGGTAGGTATGTATGTATGTATGTATGCATGCATGACAAATGCAACTGCAGTGCGCCGACTTTTTCTCGTTGCGAGCAGGCCAATGTTAATCCCGTTCAAGCATAGACACCTGGCCACGTGAAACGAAGGTGGATGTCACCAAGTGCCACGCCTGCCACGCAAAGTGCCGCGGCGTCACAGGCGACAAATCCGGACCAAGCGCGCCACCCAGTACCATGAGTGCCACGCCTGCCACGCAAAGTGCCGCGGCCTCACAGGCGACAAATCCGGACCAAACGCGCCACCCAGTACCATGAGTGCCACGCCTGCCACGCAAAACGACGGTGGATGCGAGTTTGTGCCACGCCTGCCACGTGAAACGAAGGTGGATGTCACCAAGTGCCACGCCTGCCACGCAAAGTGCCGCGGCGTCACAGGCGACAAATCCGGACCAAGCGCGCCACCCAGTACCATGAGTGCCACGCCTGCCACGCAAAACGACGGTGGATGCGAGTTTTGTGCCACGCCTGCCACGTGAAACGAGGGTGGATGTCACCAAGTGCCACGCCTGCCACACAAAGTGCCGCGGCGTCACAGGCGACAAATCCGGACCAAGCGCGCCACCCAGTACCATGAGTGCCACGCCTGCCACGCAAAACGACGGTGGATGCGAGTTTTGTGCCACGCCTGCCACGTGAAACGAGGGTGGATGTCACCAAGTGCCACGCCTGCCACGCAAAGTGCCGCGGCGTCACAGGCGACAAATCCGGACCAAGCGCGCCACCCAGTACCATGAGTGCCACGCCTGCCACGCAAAACGACGGTGGATGCGAGTTTGTGCCACGCCTGCCACGTGAAACGAAGGTGGATGTCACCAAGTGCCACGCCTGCCACGCAAAGTGCCGCGGCGTCACAGGCGACAAATCCGGACCAAGCGCGCCACCCAGTACCATGAGTGCCACGCCTGCCACGCAAAACGACGGTGGATGCGAGTTTTGTGCCACGCCTGCCACGTGAAACGAGGGTGGATGTCACCAAGTGCCACGCCTGCCACGCAAAGTGCCGCGGCGTCACAGGCGACAAATCCGGACCAAGCGCGCCACCCAGTACCATGAGTGCCACGCCTGCCACGCAAAACGACGGTGGATGCGAGTTTTGTGCCACGCCTGCCACGTGAAACGAGGGTGGATGTCACCAAGTGCCACGTCTGCCACGCAAAGACGCGTGCGATGCGAGTTTGTGCCACGCCTGCCACGTGAAACGAAGGTGGATGTCACCAAGTGCCACGCCTGCCACGAAAGTGCCGCGGCGTCAAACACGCCGCGGCAAAACAGGCGACAAATCCGGACCAAGCGCGCCACCCAGTACCATGAGTGCCACGCCTGCCACGCAAAACGACGGTGGATGCGAGTTTTGTGCCACGCCTGCCACGTGAAACGAGGGTGGATGTCACCAAGTGCCACGCCTGCCACGCAAAGTGCCGCGGCGTCACAGGCGACAAATCCGGACCAAGCGCGCCACCCAGTACCATGAGTGCCACGCCTGCCACGCAAAACGACGGTGGATGCGAGTTTTGTGCCACGCCTGCCACGTGAAACGAGGGTGGATGTCACCAAGTGCCGCGCGTGTGTGTGTGTGTGTGTGGGCGGTGTGTGTGTGTGTGTGGGCGGTGTGTGTGTGTGTGTGGGCGGGCGGCGGGAGGCGGGAGGAGGAGGAGGAGGAGAAGGAGAAGGAGCCCGGGATACAGAATCAAAAACAAGAACCCCACACAAAGATGTGGGGAATAATATATTATATATATATAATAATATAATAGTAAGTTTAAAAATAAGTACATAAACATCGATTTGCTGTGTTCGAAGCAATCACCACCAAATCACACCGAAGCCTTGAAATTCATGATGCACCAGCAAATTATATGCGCGATCATTCTTACGCTGATAAGGGGTGAAGTAATTCTCAATCATCAATGGGAGGCGGCTAATCCCAAGGATTGAAGTCAGCACAAGTCAGCAATGATTCTGGGTAAATTCCATTCACTCACCTGAAACTTGCAGCTATGGGGATGATTCCCCAAATTCTAACCATTATGATTGGCCTTGTGACACTGTAGATGTACATGAAACACAAGGGTTGGCTGACCACTCCGAACGCTTGGATAAAACCCCATCCGCAAAATATTCCGACCACAATGGTAAAGACCAATTCGACCGATCATCTCTTCTGTATGGTTGAAGAGCCATAAATACCCTCTGGTAAACTAACATAGCTATTGAAAATGGCAATTTATAGTGAGCTTTCCCATTAAACATTGTGATTTTCCATAGTTATCTTAGTTTACCAGAGGGTAATTGAAACATATTGAAACCACCAACCAGCCAATCGTTGCATATTTCATCATTGGATCTGATGCCTGAACTGCTTGCACTTCCGTAAAAAAATGACACAGAAAGAGACACATGTTTGAAGCAAACATGACTGGCCTAGTCTGGTGGGCATAAATCCTCCAGTAAATGAACATAGCAAGGGAAAACATGGACCATCTATAGATTAAGTACCAACAGTAACTGGTTGGTGGTTTCAACCCCTCTGAAAAAATATGAAAGTCAGTTGGGATGATGACATTCCCAACTGAATGGAAAATTAATCCATTCATGTTCCAAACCACCAACCAGATGAGAAAACAAACTTGTGCATGATATCAATGTGTGTACCGTCAAAGCAAACAAAGCAACTGAAGATCCCCAAGAAAATGGAGGTTTATAGCTGGTAACATGATCCATGAATCGGGGATTTTCCATTGCCACGTTACCGGAGGGTATACATCATACATGAAATAGCCATGATAGCAAGATATTGATATTTACAACCCACGCAAGTTCAGGGAAGATACAAAAACTAAAACACCCATACATATATATCTATATACCCTCTGGTAAACTAACATAGCTTATTGAAAATGACCGATTTATAGTTGATTTACCCATTGAAAATGATGGTTTTCCATAGCTTTACACGGTGGACATCCCAAAAAGCTCTTCCAACACTGTTGGGAGTTTTACACACTTTGAAAGATATCTGCTGTCTCTCAACAAGTCTCTGATCTACCCTCTGGTAAACTAACATAGCTATGGAAAATCACCATTTTTCATGGGAAAATCCACTATAAATGGCCATTTTCAATAGCTATGTTAAATTACCAGAGGGTAATTATGGCTGTGATCTTAATCCAATGGATCCTTGCGAACAAATTAGACGTTTGCTCTACTAAACAAGTGGTAGAGATGATGTTCCTAAGCCTGTCATTCCCACGTCTGAAACAAAAGGTTGTTCCGCGGATCATTTTCACATGACCGTTAATTTACAGTATGATTTCTGAACAAGACCCCATCAAGCCACCATTCACCAGTTAGCTTACTGTACTCGCCATTGATCTACACACACACACAAATCTGAGGATATGCTGGCAATCCAACATGCCAGCGGGATATATATATATATCCATATTCAAAGAATAAAATTCATCAATGGTGGATAGATTATGATCGATTCTGACAATGATAGATTTTGATGATAGGTACCATTTTCACACAACATATTAAGACATATTCTGGTTGGTGGTGCAATAGCCATCTTGAAAAATGATGGACTTCGTCAGTGACGATTTGTCCAAAAAAGAAATGGAAAAAATCATCCATTCATGTTCCAAACCACCAACCAGGTATTGTGCTTAAATCATTAATACCTGGATTTGGTGATTTAATGGTGATTTAATGGTGATTTAACATGATTGTGCTTAAATCACCATTAAATCACCATTTCTTGTGGTGAAATCACCATTTTGTCACCCTAGATAGCTAAGTTAGTTCACAACTCCAATAACTATGGTTTATGATACTTATAACTTATAACTATAGTTAATGGCTAATGGGGTTTATAAACCAGGTATTGATTCTAACTGGAACCGGAGAATCTCCCATTTCTCGTCGCCCTCCTGAACGGAAGTTCTTTTCCAATCAAGTTGCAATGCAAATGTCTTTGACCTGGGCGTATCTTTTGGATCGTAGAGATCCGAGAGATCTTTTATGGAATATCTTGGAGATACCCTCTGGATATGTCAAAATAGCTATTGAAAATGGCTATTCATAGTGGATTTACCCATTAAAAATGGTGATTTTCCATAGTTATGTAAACGTTTACCAGAGGGTATATTGGAGATATATTGGAGATATACAACCACCAATAATGGGATTTTCATGGGGTTTCATGGGATCTAATGAGGTTTAATATGGTTGAATGGGATTATAATCCACTTAATGGAATATACCCGGCCTGGTAAACTAACATAACTACTATTGAAAATCACCATGTTGAAGAAATCGCCTTGTGAAATTACCAGAGGGCAGCTAGGCGATTTGTTCACATCTCTACCCCGGTTATTTTACGTAGATGTGGAACATGGATGAACATGGCCCATTTATAGATGATAAACATGATCATGTAGCTGTTAAAATTGGCGATTGTCCAGTTGGCAAAGCGTCAAACTACCACAAAGTATATCCAACTTTGTGTCATTCATCACTAGGGAAATCATTACCATCCTAGCAAAGCAAACATCACTGGAACAAAGACATGGGATAAAGATGGATGAGGAGTCGGTGGGGTGATGCAATAAAAAAAGGCGTACGAAACCGATCTGGTTGGGTTTCAACCGACAAAAATATTGATCAATCGAATCCTATCATCTATATGGGGGTTTCCTAAAACATGGCTACCATTGGCTATCCAAATAGCTGGATGGTTGATTTCATGGAAAATCCATGGATAACTGGGGCTACCCCCATGACGAAACGGACGCCTCCATATGACATGAGTTGAAGCGTTAAGGAACAACGGTACACCATGAGCTCCGTTGATGTTGACGTCCCAGGAGCATTGCCAGTGAGCACGTACGCCACCGGAGACATGTATTTCAGGAAGATGGCAATGAGCCAATTTAAGGCCTCAGCTGTCCACCGGTCCATCATCAACATGGCATGATGGTTTTATCTATTTTTTACATGTTTTTACAACCACATACTGTAGATCATAGTGAAATCCTTAAAACAACAAAAACAACATAAGAGGAGATTTGACTTGCTCTTTAGGAATGTTTTCATCACAGGAACCTCCAAACCACCCAGAAGGTGAACCCCAACTACCTCATCGCCATCACTCCCTGGCAGAGGATTGTGCAAAAAAAGCACGTTCCAAACCTTTCCGAATTGTCAAGGTCCCTTCCGATTCTGACGTTCGAATGGGGCCCAGACGAAGGCATTGCCGATGTTCAGAAACAACGCCCGACCTCAGTTACCATCTGAAGACAGGAAAGAAGCATGCCTGCGAATGAGTGCAACAAACCAAAGACCCTGAAAATCGGCTGCTCCTAAATCCACCGGATCAAACAAAACAGTAAAAAATTGCGGTGTACTAAATTAGCGTATTCCCCTATTTTCCGGCACAATCAGGCATATATGATCATATATGTATTATATATTGTTGAGGAAACGAACGCGTTCATGGCCAAGACCAGCGCCCTGAGAGAACACCAGCCTTCAATTAAATGCCAGACCTCCACATATCCCTGATATATCCATGTATTACCATCCAGTAAATTAACATAGACCCTGCCAAATAGGGGTTGGAAGATTGGTCTCCATTAAAACTAGGCTATTTTCAGGGTCCAACTGTTAATTTACCAGAGGGTATCCATTCTATTTCTCAAACAACATGAACTTTGACAGGTAATATGATGATATTATGATGATATACTCCGTGGATTTTCAAACTCAATATTTAGCCACCCAAAGCTGCATGGCCACTGGGAAACTTATAAAGAGTACCTTGGCCAGGCCCTGGCGGACTGGGCCAGGTGTAAATCACCTTAAAGGAATCGCGCAACAAAAAATCCCAATTTGCGTTGATGAAATATATGACATCTATGACATTTTTGCTGCTGAAGTCAAGCTGTTTCTTGAATTTGTGGGGTCGCCCAGCCGCCTTTTGCCCCATGCCCCCATTTCCCCATGGCTTTCAGCCGTCACCAAGCGACGGCACACATAGATCTCCGAAAATGTGGGTTGCTTCACGAAGGTCGAGTCAAGCAACTCGGTGGCATAGCGGCATAGCATACCATAGCATGGTCAATCTTTGGTTGGTCCACAAATGGTCCATCTTTTGCTGGTCGAATGGTGATTTTATGGTGTTCCATTGTACCCATCCAGTTGGTTGGGGATGATTGGAGCAACATGGAGCAACCAGGCTACCATAGACGCCGTTGTTCCATGTTTTTCCTATGATGTTATATCATGATATCATGTTATATCATGTTATATCATGTTATATCATGTTATATCATGTTATATCTATAACCACGTTCCCATTGTCACCGATTCCGTATGCGGACAATTCCTCGCCCTGGAAGATCTCTGAAGAGACGACGTTGCCCTTGTCCAAGGCGTCGGCAGGCGCTGGAGGGTGCCAAGCCCGTCGGCTGATGGCGGGTCCATGGCTGAGCAATGCCCCCTTTTATGCCAACGTCCGTCAGTCTTGGACATTCCGCTTCGCGATTCGCTGGTTGCTTAATCTATCCCATAGGATCCATGTATGGTATATATGCTAACATTGGGGGTATATTGATGGTAAATGTTACCATATATAGCATACATGGATCCTATGGGCATAGGGATTCCCAGTTCATTGCTTCTCATCATTCCAATTTCGGTGGCAACCGCTTTTTTTTCCAGTCTAACGTTGATCATCCCTGAGCCTCGCCCTTAGCCCCTTCAGCCCTTGAGCAACGCCGTTTGAAACCTTCTGACAGCCCAAAAACAAACTAAGCTATATGGCAGTGTGTCAAAACCTTTAACCCCTGGTGAACATCAAAATAGCTGGTAAATGGATGTTCATCCCCCTAAAAATGGTATTAATAGGTATTGATCCATACCCATAGAATAGGTTGAGGTGGGCTGTTCCATGGACCATGGCGCTCACATCAGATAGGATGCTGAAAGTGCCTGGGCACTTCCACCAACACATGATACCCTCTGGTAAATTAACTTGTTGACCCTGGCAATCATCGGGGTTGGAAGACGAATGTTTCCATTAAACATTGGTGATTTTCAGGGTCTAACTGTTTATTTACCAGAGGGTAACTCATCTTATACATGTTTTTCTTGAAACACCAGGAGGGCGGGATATCACCACTCCCCCTGCATCTATGAGGCCTCTTGGCTCTGCAAGGATACTTAAACAAACATAAAAAGGCAGCAGCAGTCACTGTAAGAACAAGTAACCTAAACAAACATGTGTCTACAGTGTCAGCGTACGTAGACTAGCTACATATGCTGACTACTACATTCCATGCATACTGAACAATCTACTAAACACAAAACCTTAAGCAGAACAACGGCACAGAAACAATGAAACTGTTGATGCACTACCACATTCACAAGGATCGACCCATTGTCATTAGCTTTGCATAAATGACTAAGACAGGGCCGGACTTAACCACTATTGGAGACGGCATGTTTTGAAAGTTCACTGAATCGGTGTCATTCATCTAAGACTGCAACTACTGCAAACATGACAAAACTGGACCTGGCAAAACGGAGGTCCCATGAAATATCTCAGGAAATCAATAACCCAAAAGATGTTGTCTGTCGCTACTCCGTGGAAGGTAGGGCCCCCAATTGAGTGGGGCTTGTTGGGCCATAGTTTCACGCCATAAAACAAGTTCAATATGGGGGTAATAGCTGGATGGTTTATCATGGAAAATCTTATGAACATGGATACAATGTGGGGCCCTCTCTAGTTATAAGTTGGTTTATAACCCCATGTAACTATAGTCATAAGTACCATAAACCCTAGTGATTGTACGTAGTTATAAACCAACTTAGCTATCGAACGGGGGCCCCACATTGTAGGAACCCCCCATTGATCTACCATCAATCAAGCACTTCACCGACTTGTTGTTGGCCAAATTTCCCCTATGCCCTGGTGCCCTGGTGCCCTGGAAACAAAACCCCATCAAATGATCATGTCTGGCTACGCCAGAATCCACGAATCCGAAGTCGGGCTTGAAATAGTCCAAATCTCATGCTGGTTGGTGGTATACCGACCCCTCTGAAAAATGATGGACTTCGTCAGTTGGGATGATGACATTCCCAATATATAGAGAAAAAAAACATGTTCCAAACCACCAACCAGTCATGGTTTAAGAATGCGTAAGACCTCCTTTTCCGACCTCATTTTTAGAGTGGCATACAATCGGAGGCCCATTCCCAATGGTAGTGGACACACAGAGTTCACCGACATTTGTGTCATCCCCCATTTTCAGACACACCCACATATATCAAGTTGGCGAAGTTGGCAAAACCGAAAAACATAATAAAACAAAAAAAACAATCCCCATTAATCGATGATTCATCCCATGATCATATCTTTTGTTGTTGATATATCCTAAAAAAATCATGATATTTTCATGTATATATCATTCTTGTTGATTTGTATATGAAATATCTCCAAGATTCCTATCGTATTCCTATCTTCCCCTGGTCCCTCCGTGACGCCACGAAAATCTCGTCCCATCGTCCCAGGCTCGTTGTTCACGAGCAAGACGAAGCCCAGAAAGAGGCCAGACACGGGCATGACCACCAAGACCTGATTTTTGGGGCCCCCCATGGCCCCCCCGTTCGATAGCTAAGTTGGTTTATAACATTTTATAACTACAATTTCACCAGCTGGTTGATGGTTTTAACCATGTTGAAAAATATGAAAGTCAATGGGAAGAAATGTTCCAAACCACCAACCAGCTAGGGTTTATGGTACTTACATGGGGTTTTAAATCAACTTATAATGTTTGGGGGCCCACATTGTGAGGAAGAGCTGGACTTCAGACATCTTCCGACAGTGAAGGTAAGTTGTTGATACTTTTCATGCAGCTAACTGTTTAACTGTATCTGTTCGCCAATTTCATGCTAGTTTTTTATACTACATGAATACAGGAACTGAAAGATATCAATCCAGTAACTGCTTTATTTCAGTCATGGCTAAAAAACACAACACTTCAACCATGATTCGTAACGGGTTGATACTTATGATTCACGGGATAACCACAGTAATATCTAGATTTCGATAGATCATACTGGTTGGTGGTTGAGCCACCCCTCATGGGATGTCAGTTGGGATGATGACATTCCCAGTGGTTCATGTTCCAAACCACCAACCAGATGATAATATGATATTTGATTTTCATAAGTTCAATGGAAATCTGGAGCTTTGTCGGCAAACTTGATATCGCATTGGGAAAATAGATGATACAACTTAGCTAGGTAGCGGAAACCACCTTGTATGGGTCATGTCACCATTTCAAGTGCTTCTAAATTGATTGTGGTACAACAAATGTCTGAAATCTTTGTCTGGTTGGTGGCTTCAACCAACCCCTCTGAAAAATATGAGTTCGTCAGTTGGGATGATGACATTCCCAACTGAATGGAAAAATAATCCAAATATTCCAAATCACCAAGCAGTTGTGAGTCAATGATTCTGTACTACATCACTTAATATTGTACATCAAATCCCACCAAAAATGGACAAACCGCGCCTTTGCTTTCACTTCACAAAAAAACTCTGAACATATGCTATCTCTAAATCCATTGGGTAATCATCATTTCATAATTTCCCTCTATAACTGGCCATTTCTTAGGTATAGTCCATTTTCAGACAAACCCATCCGGGAATAATTTTGGAGATGGATATGAGTCGAACGAAGCACGGGCCGGCCTTAAAATTCACATCCAACAACTCTGGTAGTTCTGGATGTGAATTTACCCTGGTTGTCTAGGTCCTAGGTGCCTTCCATAAAATCCCCGGTAATCAAACAGGACTCCACTCGCAACTTTGACCCATCATGGGACACGACTCGGCACTTCAAGTTAATACCCTCTGGTAAACTAACATAGCTATTGAACATTGCCATTTATAGCGAGTTTTCCCATTGAAAATGGTGATTTTCCATAGTTATGTTAGTTTACCAGAGGGTAAGTTAGAATCACCTAGATAAATCCAACAAAAACAACTTGGGGTATCCAAACTCTAGCATTGTTGTCTGGTGTCTGGCATCTTCGTCTGATTGCTGGGCTTCAACAGCAAGCAATCACCATGTCGGCTTCACCTTTGAGATCATCCTCCAGCTTCATTGGTGCGTTCAAATCACTGTCTTTATTTGGGAACATCCATCATCATCCTCCATCCAAACCTGCTGTGCTTGTTTTCAGGAGGATCGATATGTCTCAAAACTCGGTACCCCCCAAAAACCCCGAATAAAAACCAATTGGTTCATCATCATTTTTGCCAACATGTATAAACTTCGGGATTTACATGGAGGTTTCCTGAAAAAAATAGGGCAAACCCCTAGTTTTCATCCATTTTTCTATGCAAATTTTCCATGAAATAAACCCTGAGATCTCTTGGATCCGAGGCGCAGTGGACAGAGGATCCAATTTTCTGGGTCCAGACCTCGGCCAGATTTTTTCAGGGCTAGCCTCTGGGAAACTAACAGTTAGTATGGGATTTAATGGGGTTTAATGGGGATATGATCATTATTTTTTGTGGGATTTAGTGGGATTTAATGGGATTATAATCCACTTGATGGAATATACCCTCTGGTCATTGAACAGTTTGCGAACTTGAAGCCATGGCCGCAATGAAAATTCAATGGATTGGTTAGTTTAAGGGAAAATCTTAACCGGAAACCATGGTTTTTACCATCAAATATAGGGTTTCCGGTTAAAATGTTCCCATCATCCAATTCTATGATCATTACCTTCTAGTAGTTTAACATAGCTATGGATGCCATGGCCCATTTGCAGTGGGTTTACCTATTAATAGCATGGTGATTTTCCAGTTCGCGACCTGTAAACGTTTACCAGATGGTATCTTTGATGGGATTTTATGGGGTTTAATGGGATACACAACATCCACTTAATGGAATTTTTATATATATATGTATAGCCTCTGGTAATGACTAACACTTTGCGAACTTGAACATGGCAACATGGCCCAGTCGAAAGTTCGTTGATTTGCCCAGCGACTAATAATGGTGCTGTTCCACAGTTGAGCGTAAACGTTTACCAGTGTGTATGTTAATTGGTTAAATGGTTAATAATATTAATAATGGTTATTATATGGTTATTATATGGTTAATGATGGTTAATAATAATCTGGTTTGGTGGCTTCAACCTACCCCTCTGAAAAATGATGGAGTGAAAGTCAGTTGGGATGATTCTTCCTTTCCCAACTGAATGGAAAAATAATCCAAATCTTCCAAACCACCAACCAGAAAAGTTACCCATGCTCCATTCTTGTCATAATTTACCTATCATGATCATAATGGCTTGGAGCAATCCCTAAATTCGTCATGGTCAAGGGGATTCTCAGGATGGCCATATTTTTAATATGGTAATATCAAAATCCAAATTTTTGTTGGTTTATGAATCATAAACATTGTGCACATTTCTGTCGCTTCAATCATATCGCCACAAAATCCACATGATTCCGCCATTGAATGCTGATGAAATTCAAATGACTCCTCCTCTTCCCGGAGAAACGGATTTCCCAGTTATTGGCTGCACCATTTCGAATTTGGGAGGCCGTCCCCATGTGTGAACAAATCCAGGTTTGCAATATCCGCACTCACAGAATTCACCATATTGACATTAATATTATGCAGACGTGTTAACCATATATTGCATCATATTGCCATATATATATAAATATGAGGTATGTATCTCATGAAATTATCCACATAAAATATCATCATATCACCATTTATTTTCTGCAGACATACTCCTCAATAGTATGATAATTTTTGATATATCAGGCCCTTAAACGTTACATGGAAACTTGGTGGTTCCTCCCGCTTAGTTAGTAACTTAGTTCACCCAATGATAAGTGAATTAGCGATACTTATCCTACTTAGAACCATATATACAACTTGGTACAACCTACTTAGTAAGTCTGATGAGCCACCAAATATATTAAATATAGAACATATTGCGGGTGAAAAAAAACATGTCTGAACACATGGCTAGTATTCCCATGTAGTACGATGGCCATTTGGGACATCTACCCATTCACAGACACACCGAAAAAAAATCATACTCCTGATGATAAATCCAGTCAATTTCTCTTACTTTATCTTATTAAATCAACTAAAACTCCCTAAATGGGGGTATGCTAAAAAATGACGTGGGTTGTGTAATTGTCTGGGTTAAGTTAAATTCCACTCTTTTTCTGACAAAACCAGCTCAGTTTCACTCGTTTTTTCTCACTGGTGCTGAGGGAATGGTGACTATGGGAAGTTAAGGTGCTTATGATTTTGAAGTTGCAACAAGTACCAGTAAGAAAAAACTATTAGTTGGTGCTTAAAAGGCTTACTGGATGATGGTGAAATGGTTTTCCATGGATCATTAGGCCATTGAACCTCCAAGTTTGATCTAGCTTATTATCCATTCTTCTAGATCATTCCCCCATAACAACCCAACCATTAATAGTCAACATGCCAGCGGCTACTAAGTTAATTTTCTATCTTCTTACCATTAAACTACTAAGCCAATTCTTCTCTATATAGTTAACACCCATTGCTACGTTGCCATTAAATTACTAAGTCAATTCTTCCTATATATATATATATATGTATATATATAAATATTGTAATTATGCAATGCCATATTGCCCATTAGTTTCTTTCTTCTCAAACTCTGCTCCATGGCTTCCAAGTCGCAAGACCAGGCTCTGGCAGATGGTCTTGGCCTCGGGTCAGGACGGGGGTGCGCTACGCTTTAAAAAACTAAGGGTTCCAGGAATGGATGGAAATGGATGATATATGGTTTATATCTTTTTATACATGTATATATATATATGTATATTTATCTATATTTATTTACATATACTATACATATATAAAGATATGTGGGGGTTGTGCAGCATATACATACACATTCTCTGAAACACCTGGGGCTTGATATGGATGATCCAACTCAATGAGATGAGCCAAACATGCACGGAACTCAGCACGGCTGGCATTTTCTGGTTCAGGCGTTCTCCGTTTGGAAACTGTAGGAAAATGTGCGTTTCATGGGATTTATAGCTGATTTTAATGATAGCTAAGTTGGTTTATGATTAACTACACTTTCACTAGGCAGTAATGTGGGATTTACGAGAGATTTACGATGATTTGCTAGGGATAACGGGATCATGGTGGATTGTGAATGCGATTATAATTCCAACTGTGGTTCATGGTGAAAATAACTACAATGTGGGGCCCCCGTTCGATAGCTAAGTTGGTTTATAACTACAATTTCACTAGGCTTTATGTTAGTTAGTTGTAACTATAGTTAGATGGGCTTAGAAACCAAGTTATAACGTTTGGGGCCCCACATTGTACCGATGCCGTCTAGGCTGTGATCACCTTGCTGAGGATGAAGAAACTCTTCGCTGTCGATGGTTTCAGTTGGAAATCGATTTACCAGTTGGAATATGTGGTTGTCTTGGAAGGGATAAGGATGACATGTGGTTTTTAATGGTAAGTATATATATATATAATATGTATACAGACATGTTACTGTATTAGCATAGAATGCGGATGGATATGGGATGGTGTATCATCCTCTTGAGGCCATAGATTCCATAGATTGATGCCATAGATTGATGCGAAAATGTTATCCCAGACAGGCCCAGTTGATGAAGTGGTGAAGTTTTTTTAGTGGCTTCGGAACCCCAATCATCAACTATAACAATGGTTCAATGGTGGTTAATAGTGGTTTTCCTATGGTTAATAGTGGTTCAATGGTGGTTAATAGTGGTTAATTCTTACCCGCTTCTAATGGCATAAAACTATGATATTTCACTATGACATGGAAAATCACCATTTTTAAGTTCGGTAAACCATCTACTTCTATGGGCCTTTTTTCTTCCATGGCGAACTGTTAGTCATAACCAGAGAGTAACTATGATATTTCAGCTCCATACCCTCTGGTAAATTAACATAGCTATTGAAAATTGCCATTTATAGTGGGTTTACCCATTAAAAATGTTGATTTTCCATAGCTATGTCAAATTACCAGAGGGTATCAACCACAAATTTTACGCACTCCATGGCCTAAGGAAGGCGCCAAAAAAAACGCATCCGATACATTTCACAACATAAATTCCAGTATCAAAATATCCCATATACTCCATGTATGGTATATTTACCTACATTCGGGCGATTTTTAGGGCACATGTTGGTAAATATTCCATACATGGAGCATATGGGTATGGGAAGGCTGCGACATGTTCCACCAATTTAAGTATAGGGATTTCAATTGGGACATTCCATTGGGATAGAATGGGATGATCACCAACAATATTAAATTTTGTAAATGGGAATGGTGTTAATAATGGTTAATATGAATGGTTATTATTAATGGTTATTATGAATGGTTAACGGTGGTTGATGATGGTTAATAATCTGGTTTGGCGGTTTCAACTTGCCCCTCCGAAAAATGATGGAGTGAAAGTCAGTTGGGATGATGAAATTACCAATGGAAAAATTACTTCACTTCGAATGATCCCCACCATGACATTTAAACATTTTCTTACTGGCAAATCTTCTGGCATTTTATCTGACATATCTTCTGACATTCTATTTGGCATTCTATCTGGCATATCTTCTGGCATATGTTCTGGCATATCTTCTGGCATTCTATCTGGCAAATCTTCTGGCATTCTATCTGGCATTCTATCTGACATATCTTCTGGCATTCTATCTGGCATTCTATCTGGCATATCTTCTGGCATATATTCTGACATATCTTCTGGCATTCTATCTGGCATTCTATGTGGCATTCTATCTGGCATATCTTCTGGCATATCTTCTGGCATATCTATCTGGCATATCTTCTGGCATATTTTCTGGCATTCTATCTAGCAAATCTTCTGGCATATTTTCTGGCATTCTATCTGGCATATCTTCTGGCATATTATCTGGCAAATCTTCTGGGATTCTATCTGGCATATTTTGTGGCATTCTATCTGACATTTTATCTGGCATTCTATTTGGCATACCTTCTGGCATTCTATCTGGCATATCCTCTGGCATTCTATCTAGTATATCTTCTGGCATTCTATCTGGCATATCTTCTGGCGTTCTTTCTGGCATATCTCATGGCATTTTATCTGGCATATCTTCTGACATTCTATCTGGCATATCTTCTGACATTCTTTCTGGCATATCTTCTGACATTCTGTCTGGCATATCTTCTGACATTCTTTCTGGCATTCTATCTGGCATATCTTCTGACATTCTATCTGAAATCTTTTCTGACATTCATCCCATTGAGGTCCGGCAGTGTCCAATGCGATCTGGAAGTCACGGTTGAGGTCCAGCAGTGCCCACTGCGATCTGGAAGTCGCGGTTGAGGTCCGGCAGTGCCCACTGCGATCTGGAAGTCGCGGTTGAGGTCCGGCAGTGCCCACTGCGATCTGGAAGTCGCGGTTGAGGTCTGGCAGTGCCCACTGGGATCTGGAGCTCGCGGTTGAGGTCCGGCAGTGCCCACTGCGACCTGGAAGTCGCGGTTGAGGTCCGGCAGTGCCCACTGCGATCTGGAAGTCGCGGTTGAGGTCCGGCAGTGCACACTGGGACCTGGACTGCGAGGAGGAGGCGGCGGGTGAGGAGGCGGAGGAGGCGGAGGTGGAGGAGGAGGAGAACAGCTCTGATAAAATCTAACAACCCTCACCTGGCAGGTGGGGAATAATCCATTCATGTTCCAAACCACCAACCAGGTATAGGAATATAATGGGACATTCCATTGGGATAGAATGGGATGAGCACCAACCATATTGGATTGGCTTGAGTGCGTCCAAATTTTTTAAGGAGACCTCCAAATGGTGTTTTGTCATGGGCAAAAATTTAATGATCAACAAATGGCTTTGGGCGTACCATATTTTCAGACAAACCCAAATGGTCCCTGAAAACTAAATAATATGTAATTTATATACCTTTTTGGGAGAAATATAGCGGGCAACTTGTTGTCGTGCACCTATTTTTTCGCAACAAAATGCGTGGTGACCAGAGGTAGTTGTCTGACGTTCATCCCTTTTCAGTCAGACATTTCACTCTGGAATTTACCCTCTGGAAACGTTTACATATAACTATGGAAAATCACAATTTTCATGGGTAAATCCACTATAAATGGTGACTTTTGATAATTCTGTTAGTTTACCAGCGGGTACACAATAACACGCCACTTTCCCATGAAATATGGGATGAACTGCTGGATACTTGGACGTTGATCCGAATCGCAGGCTGAATCGGTAAGCAATTCAGAATCATGCGGTTGCACCGAAAAAACCCATCGCACATGGGGTGTACCCGCGAATTTTCGGAAGTTACCAGGGTTTGAACCACTTGTGATTCCCGGCGATTCCTGGGCTGATCCAGCCATTTCATGAAGTTTGGTGACATCTAGTTCTCTTAAACCAGATTGTTGATTCATGATCTCTATGGTTGTATTTGGCATGCGGCTGATACGGCGCCTTTAAGGGTTGCCAATTTTGAGATGTGCCATTTACGATCCCTCGGAAGGGTTGCAAATTTCAAAAATGAGGCTTGCGGAAATGGGGGTATAAGATTTGATTTTTTTGAGTTTTTAACATGTTGCACATGCTGTCGTATGATCATCAGGGGGGGTGGGGGTGTATTAACGTTCTTGACAAGCACTTCCTTTACGTTACGGAAGATGCACACGTTGCGCATGCTGTCGTATGACCATCAGGGGGGGTGGGGGTGGGGGGTGGGGGGGTGTATTAACGTCCCTGACGAGCACCTCCTTTACGTTACGGAAAATGCACACGTTGCACATGCTGTCAGCTGTGTCAAAGATTATCCCCACAAAAGGTTCAAGTTGGCCCAAGTCAACCACAAACAACATATCTTTACTAAGACTAAGACTTATCATTTTCGAGGTCGTTTGTGGGATAAATCCTATATAGAACCATTGTTGCTGGTACTCAACAAATGGATGGAACATGGAAACATTTGAAAAAATTGCGACCTCCATCAATGCTCCACAAAAAAACAAAAATGTGTACAAAAAAAGGTACACTTGGGCCTACAGCTGGACATGGCGTCGCAACGCTGCCTTGTTGCAGACTGTGGCTTCTGCGTTGCCACAAGCGCTCTGGCACCGCTAGCGTCGAGAAGAGGGAAAAACTGGAAGAGTGAATGTCGCCCTGATATGATTCGGATGATTGAAAGTCATAGATTTCTAATGATTTTTTTTGACCCTTGAAGAGCAAAATCGAGTCGCCGCGCAGGCGAAACGCAAATTTTCACTCTTGAGTCACACGCCTGCCAATCGAAATGAATGTCCATGTTGCAAACATTTTTTGACGACTCCTGCAAATACCAGCATTTTGTCTCTTAGCCTCAAAAATCAGAATTTCAAATTCGTCACCCTTACAAGGGCGCCGAGTCAACCGGTTGCCTTGTATTTCCCTATCTTCCCATCACTAATGGCCATGGTAGCCATGTTCTTGGCCCATTTATGAAGAATCAATGAAGAAAGGCGTCCCATCCTATAATGTCCATTACATCTACCATGATGGTGATATGAATTTTCCATGATTGTACCTCAAAACTCATAACCATGATTTTCACCACTAATCATCAATGGATTTTCGTTTGAACCTGGCGCTGCAGGCAACTGGAAATCTGGCCATGGCGCAGATATAGCGGTCCAACACGAATTTGGGGGAGGTGGAGGCCCCGGTTGAAGCTGCTGTCTTCTCACCAGCGGCTATCTTCTCCATCATCACAATGACCTCCTTTGAGGGGCTGGTCCGTCCTTCAGTTGCATGGTGTTTCGGTGTGGGGAAGCCAAGGTGTTGGAGGCTGCTGCCGGTCATCATCGATAGAGCTTAGTGTTACAACCCAGCTCAAAGTGCGTCAAAGATCCAGACGCGGCAATCTATGGTACACGCCCCTTTAAACAATTTTCATGGCTTCTGATCCGAATTTATAGAGGAGGTTGCCACTCTCGTCGAATTCCAAAGCCAAAGCCTTCATAGTGCCTTGCCAACGATATTCGTTGCAACGGGTTTGTACTTCAGAAGGATGCCTGCCTCAAGACCTTCATCATTGTCCTGTGTCAGCAGTGCAGTCTGATCGTAGACCAATCATATCCCATTCATCCATATCAATACGCATATTGGTCCGCCATATTCTGGCTGAAACATAGTAATTCACTCACCTAAAAGTACCTGAAGCTCCTAGCCTTGCCATCATCCCAAGGATATCATGACGTGAGGTCATCCTGGAGTAGATGGAAGATGGAATTTTCACGATGATTTCCAGTTTTGAGTGGGGAATTGTTGAAATCTTCATATTCTTTCAGGATGACATAGGATGACATAGGATGACATAGGATGACATAGGATGATTATATATATATCATATATAATCATATTTCATCATATTTCTATATTAGTTTTCTATTACCATATATCCAGACAGAGCTAACCTCTCGCTATCTCTCGCCAAGCAACGGCTTCGCAAGTGGAGCTGCCTGCCTGTACCAAAAGTCCGATCAAACCTGGGACCGAAAGAGCTTTCGGCTGGGGATTGAACCACCCAAAATGGAGGATTGAACCAGAAAAAACACGGGATTGATAGTTGATGTCTAGATTGATGTACAGCAATCTTTACCCGAAAAATCCCTGGAATCTAAGGGAAGACACCAGCACCATGAATGATTGCCGAAATAGTAGCTTGTCAGGCTTTTAAACTTGCCTACAAAAAAAACAGACATTGGCAAAACTACCTGTTTGACAGGGAAAAAATGCATTTTGGGATGGTCGGTTGTACTAACCAGCATGTACGTCAGGACACCCCAAGACATGAGATCGTTTTTTTTTACTCAGCTGGATCCAGTTTCATCATTCAGGGATCCTTCTAGGTAATCTGTAGTATTTCACTGACATACGGCAATTTGGGGGTAGTTATCCCCATACGACGTCGCTGTGTCGTGAATTAATTTATCCAGATCCTTGTAGAATGATTGTAATGGGATGCACCCTCTGGTAAATAGCCACATAGCTATGGAAAATCACCAAGCATTTTTCATGGGAAAAAACTCACCAAAAAAATCACCATGTTCCCATTATCGCTATGTTTGACATAACCAGAGGGTTTTTATGGGTATCATCCCCTTGACGCACAGGACGCAGCTGAGGAACTAAAGTTCATCTCGCCTTTGACGCATCCCCTGGCCGCTGATTCAGTCGGAAACATCAAATGGAGGTGATTCTAAAATTCTACGATAGGAAACCCGGCTATGGAAACCATTGGAAAATGTGGGTTTAATGGGATTTATAGCTGATTTATAATAGCTAAGTTGGTGAACATAACTACAAGTTCACTAGGCTTTATGGTAGTTCTAACTATAGATGGGCTTAATAAACCAAGAAACATAACGTAGCAGGGGGCCCCACATTCTATTTCTGATAGGGATTGAAGCACTTGGGGTGCCGGTTTCTTGTAAAACTTTCTGAAGTAAAACTGCCACAGAGTCATGGAGAATGCAGTTGGACCACTAAAACATCTCAGCATGTCTAAAACATGATGATCACATTCAAAAACGACACTGAAACTTGGTTGCGGACCCCGTTGTATGCAGCATCAGCAAATCAACTCCAGTTGTGATTGCAGATGTGCTAACTTGTGCCCAGCAAGGTTCGGCCAAACACTCACGTTTTTACTGAAAAACTTAGAAAAACTGTGTCATGTGAATCAGCACCCAGGTTCCTCGTCGCAAATGACCTACAAGTTCCTCAAACATCATGAGTTCATGCGGGAACATATGTGCCTTAGTCATTGAGGGTGTTTTCAGCTTCAGCTCGGGATCTACCTGTCTTCACCGAAGTGTGTGGTTCCCATTGGCATCCGTTGAGGAAAAAATTGCACATGTCCAACTTCAATCAGAAACTCAATGTTGGAAAAGCCACAGTAGGTGGAAGTAGATCATTTCCCAACACGTTTCCCCGGTTGTTCCACAGAAAAAATCCGTTTGGGTAGCCCGCGGTAGCCCCAATTTCAATTCACCACCAGGCCCTGCCGCCCTGCCGGCGCACCAGGTCGCTAAAACCATGACCACGAGGATGGAAATTTGCACCTTTTTTGCGACGCGGATTCATCCAACGTGGTTTTTGGAAACCTAAAAAACTCCCAGGTTGGTAAATGAGTCTATAGATATATTAATAATGATGTTTGGGTTATAAATGGGTTATAATCCCATTAACTATAGATATATCACCAATAAACATCAATAAACCATAAGTTCGTCAGTGCGGTAGTGTGATTACATTGGGATGATGACAGTCCCAATATACTAGATAGTGTGGATTAGTGTGGTAGAATATGCTAATATTTAATATATTCTAAACATCTAAACAATGTTTGTGTATATTAATTTTCAAATACAATACTAATATTACTAAAACTTGATACATATTGGAAACCTATTTTAAATGGTCAGGCTCAGATTGCATCCATCGGGAAACTATGGGATACTGACATCACATTGCAAATGAAAATGGGGAAAAAACATGACCCGAGAAATCTGAGGCTTCCGAAATTTGACGTGCGATCTTACAATCATAAACCCAAACCCCACTAATATCATGCCTACTAAATAAGTTCTTTTTTTGTTTTAAATAGTATACTTAGTTATTACTTACACCTATTATAATATTATATCTATCTGCAGCTTTTACTTCTATCTGCTGGTTACTTCCTATATACTTACACTTAAATTAACCAGAGACTGTGGATGCAATACATATCCCATGATCATCCCATCATCTCAGAATTTCCACACATCATGTTCCCCGTGAGGTGAGATCCCCCCGTTTAACGTCTGCAAGGGACGGGTGAAAAATGCTCAATGCCCACCAACACGGACATGAAGTAGATGTTCACCTGAAAAGTTTGCGGAATGAGATGGAATGGGATGCATCCATCAGTTTCAAGGGCAATAAAGAATCTGGTTGGTGGTTTCAACCTACCCCTCTGAAAAATGATGGTTCGTGAGTGAAAGTCAGTTGGGATGATGACATTCCATTCCCAACTGAATGAAAAAATACCCTCTGGTAAACCAACATAACTATGGGAAATCACCATTTTCAATGGGTAAATCCACTATAAATGGGCCATGTTCCAAACCACCAGCCAGTATTGCCACTCGATTCCGATTGGTTGGTGGCTTCACCAGGATCCAATGGGAGGGTAACAACCACGTACGACCACAAAAAGGTGGCTATTAATCACTGGCCATCTCAGGAACCGATAAACATTGGAGGTACCTACCATATATAAGGCCTATTTTTTAGGCCTATGTAAGGGAATATCCCCACAAAATATGGCCTTATATGGTACTAACGTACCTCCATTTTAGGATCCTGAAATTCCCATTGAATTAAGGGCGTGTAGCCCCATTCTTGGAATACCATCCCCCCAAATGAATGATACTTGGAGATGCTTTATGGAATTGTTGGTCAAAGCCAAACTGTCTCAATCTGCCTCACCTCATCTCCAAGGGCGAAAACATGTTTTAAAGCTAGACTTAAGAAATTACCCTCCAGTCATCAAACGTGGCTTGCTGGAAAATGGCCAATCTATAGATGGTTTTCCCATTAAAGCTTCCAGTTAAGTCACTTAGTTCAGGGATTTCCCATTGCTACGTTTGATTACAGGAGGGTAAACTAATCTGGTTGGTGGTATACCTACCCCTCTGAAACATATTAAAGTCAGTTGGGATATGTTGGGATTATTATTCCCAATGGAAACATAAAAAATGTTCCAAACCACCAACCAGTAATATTTCAGTGAGAATCTGTCAATTCACCGCGAGTATGGGGGCTGAGTCGAGCAGCTTTTTCGACCGGAAGAATCGGGACCCACCGTTTCAAACATCCAAGGGCTTCTTCCAGCATGGCCATGCTTCATACGTGTTGACAGTCAGGGTGGGTACTAAAAAAAACAAACGTCGCTTCTGCTTCTATGATTTCCAAACATCCTGGTCAATTGGGATAATTAGGGTTGTATCATGTTTTCTCATCAAGCTAGCTAAAATGACAACTTTCAATGATATAATATATATATAATTACATATATATATACATATATATATATACATATATATATATATACATATTAATAGATGAAAGCTGCTCGACTCGGCCAAAACAACTATATACACATCCGCTGAGCATGTGAAGTCTCTGAGTTATCATCAAACTGGGGGTGCATCCCTGGAAGACGTAGGGAATCATACTGCTGGTTGGTGGTATACCCAGCCCTCTGTTATTACCATGGTTATAATATGTTATTACTTATACCCACAATTACTTATACCATCTGTAGATTAAGTACCAACATTGACTGGTTGGTGGTTTGTTTTCTACCCCTCTGAAAAATGATGGAGTGAAAGTCAGTTGGGATGATTATTTCCATTCCCAACTGAATGGAAAGTCATAAAATTCCATGGTTCCAAACCACCAACCAGCTATGATAGCTATTCTTAGCCATGACCCAGTTAGATATCGAGTAACCCCAGTTGGACCTCATGGAGATGGCTTCAGCTCCCAACTGAATCATCGATTCCCCAGTGGATTTCCCTTTATGGGAAAATAAGCCAAATCATCGCAAAAACCAGGATATAAGTTATAAGAGGTTATCATATAAGAGGTTGTGAATTATCATCAATATCATTTACCCTCTGGTTATTTACAATGCGGGGTCCCCACTCGATAGCTAAGTTGGTTTACAGTTTATAGCTACAATTTCACTAGGGTTTATGGTGCTTATGACGAACTAGTTACATTGGGTTATAAATCAACTTATAACGTTTGGGGGCCTCGCATTGTAACAATTTAACATATCATATAATATATCATTTATACCCATCTAACATCAATATCATTTATCTTCATCAATATCATTTACCCTCTGGTTATTTCTCTGGTTATTTAACATATAATGTGGGGCCCCTTGGTTAAAAATTGCTTTATAAACCCGATGAAAACTATAGTTCTTTGCGTGTCATAAACCATAGTTAAACTGGAGTTCTGTTCACCAACTTCTATCCAACGGGGGTCCCACATTGTAGCTATTGAAAGCCACCCCATGTTCAACGATGAATCCTCGGCCACTCGGCCATGCCACATTGAAAACCATTCCGACAGGAAGGAGAACTGGTCGAATCATAGTGTTTCTTTCTAAAAAAACTATAAATCTATGGTTATTTTGTGATATATATCTATATATGGTCGATGAAGACATGTATATTTTACCCCTGGTAAATATGAACATGTATACATCATGTTAACTACATATATATATATATATTATTAACAAAACAACATAGACAAGATATTTTGGGAGTTGACTAATCACAACATCCTAAATGTCAATGTTAGTTTTTTCTAACATGATTTCAAGACAAATCCAACCCTTCGAGAGAGGTTTTTTGATTTTGATCATGAGTTCCTATAAATTTCTTGGTGAAATTGAAATCTCATCATATTCCCATGACAAATCACCATTCTCTTGGTCAAATCCCCATGAGTTTCTACCATTTTTTCAAACCGATTGGCTTCTTTTCCCGCCAAGTGGCGATGTTGCTTTCTTTGATCATCTGCAGAAACGCGACGGTGGAATATTTATAGGCCATATTGCTGAGCACCTGCTGCGGACTCGACTGCATTCTCACTTGGTCTTATGGTCTCATGATGACGTCTGGCCGGTTGTTTACAAAAGAAATACGAGACATGAATTAGTCAATGGAAAAAACATGAGCAGAGAATCATCATAGATACGGAATCTCAATGGATAGACATGATATTAGGATCATCAAAGCAGGATGGCAATGGAAAAAAAAACATGTTCGAAGCTCCCCAATGGCAATATTCCCAGCTCAGCTTGTGGAACTTTGGAGATATACCCTCTGGTAAACATACAAAAAACTATGAAAAATCACCATTTTGAATGGGTAAATCAAGGATTTCTATGACCATTTTCAATAGCAAACTGTTAAATTACCAGAAGGTATATTCCATTAAGTGGATTATAATCCCATTAAACCCATTAGATCCCATTAAATCCCAATTGAAACCACCAACCAGTTGTGTAAACTGTATGGCTGCTGGTCGGACTCCTGAGGGTCCCAGCTAAGGAAACGGCGAAGAAAGTGGAGATGGGCAAGATCTCCCTGGCGCTGACATCGGCTTCCTATACGCTTCCTATACGCTTCCCGCCCCCATAGGATCCATGTATGCTATAATATTGCAACATTTACCATCAATATGCCCCAAATGTTAGCATATATACCATACATGGATCCTATGGGGTATGGTGAAAGATTCACTTAGCACCATTTGAGAATGTATAAATGTATATACAATGAATAAACTTGTAAGTGGATCCTTCACCAAAAAAAGGTTTGACTAGTGAGGGGAATCACCTCGTCTTGAATCGCTTGGGCCATGAGGTCGTCGTCAAACAGAAATGTTGTGCTGCTTGAAATCAGAATCACAACTCAAAAAACACTGGCTTTCTACATGTTTCTATATGTTTCCACATGTCTCTACATGTTTCTATCATTGGTAATTTAAAGTTCCCGACACTGATCCAAAACATGCAGTAATCACATTGATGGAGGGACCCTCTGCTTCTTTATCTAACATAGCTATGGGAAAAAAAATGCCCATTAAACCTCCATTCAAACCTCCATTTATAGAGGGATTTTCCATTAAGCTATGTGAAATAAGCCATGGCTAGCTGTGATATCATGGCGCCAGACTTTGTCACAACGGAACCACAAAATTTTCACCGGCTCGCCATGGGATGAGAATTTGCGGCAAATTCTCCTGATCTCCATATGAGTTGGCTAGTTGGGATGATGAACTTCCCAATGGAAAAATATCATGTTCCAAGTTCCAAAGCACCAATGAGATCTGCTAATCAACAGTTATAACCAAAAGATGTTGTCTTACTGCTTGGTCTACTCTTATACATAATTGATCTTAGATATGATCTAAAATTGATCTGCTAATCACACATCAACAGCAAAACAACTCATAGTTGGTCTACTGAGTCGCCTCCAAACTTTTTCCCGGAGAAATGGTAAAAAAAAATCGGTAAATCGCAAGACATCACCAAGCTATCATTTTGGAGGACGACCATCCCCTTGGAAATTGGTGTCGACATCTGTACAAGCCTTTGGGGTGGAGAATATAAACCCAATTTTTTGATCTTTTTGCTGTAAGTTTGTCTGAAATGGGGAGAAAAAAAACATGGACAAAAGAAAAAAAACATGACAACCCCATAAACTCCCATGGCTTGCAAAAGAAAGATTTTCCCTATGAAGGTTGCAAGATTTGGGGCATCCAGTCGCCTTTTTGGTACAAATCCATACTACAACAGTTCAGAACCACCAATGTGGCTAAAGCATGTTAAAGCAACAGTAAACCATCCCCAAAATCACCATAAATGGGTGGTATAAACCATCAATAATATGAGTGTAACACCACCAGGTCCCCCAAAAACCCATCCTGCCCGCCTGATGTAGGTATTCGACGTCAGGCTGACCTTTCTATCTGGATCCTTGGCAAGTTCTCCGAAGCATACGAAGAGCTGATGTTCTTCTGTGGGTGGATAGAAGGAACGAGGGAGAGAAGGATTTCCCATATATGGCCATTTCAATGGGGACTATGACTGGTTTATATGGTTAATGGCTAATATACTGTTAATAATGGTTAATATATGGTTATTATATGGTTAATGATGGTTAATCCCTTCCTCCTAATACTAACCCCCCCCCTAATACAAAACACGGCAGGTAGTTTTTAGTATTAGGGGGGTATTTATTATTAGGGAACCAAATCGAAGTCATGTTAATTAGTTATTCATGCATTAGAATGGAGGAAGGGATTATTCATTTTATACAGATTTCTAAGTAATTCTAATCAATTAATTAGATGCATAATTATGTATATAATTATAAGTGTATATATATATATATATAATCAATTCATTCGTGTATAATTATGTAGTAATTATTCATGAAGGCTTCATGATGGCTACAAATAAGTAAATAGATGTACAATCAATTAATTATATGTGTATATGTAATTAGTAATCATGAGGGTTTTCATAATTATGCTGGCAATAAGATTTATTTGGCAGATAATTAGAATCCATAATATTAGGGAACCAAAGTGGGAACCAATGTTGAATTTATGTTTTTAAGGATTATATAGGAGGAGGGGATTAATTATTCATTGTATAAAGATCCTTATAATTGTCCAGTTTTTTTCCAGCGGGTCAGGTCCACAGACAGCTAGCCTCCATTGTGTGCTGGTTCAAGCAAAAAAAAGCGAGGCAGAACAAAGCCAGTCAGTAGTAAGGGCAAACAGACGGGCAGTAATGGCAGCCGCGCAGCCAGTCCAAGCAGTTGCTGAGCCAGCTGCCCAGCAGCCAGTCACTCAGCCTGAGGGAGCGCAGCCAGACCAGCAAGTGCAGGAAGCTCAGCAAGCAGCCTTGGCAGCCCTGGCAGCAGAGGCAGCAGCTTGGCAGCAGACAGACAGTTGAATTAATTAGAGCAGTTGCATTGGAATCAGTTGTGCAGCCAGTTTCATGGATGGATAGATAGATAGATGGATAGATAATTAGTTAGATAGATAGATAGATAGATAGAAAGATAGATAGATAGATAGATAATTAGATAATTAGATGGATAGATAGATAGATAGATAATTAGATAGATAATTAGATAGACAATTAGATAGACAGATAGATAGAATACAGGCAGGTCCCCCCAATACTAAGCACCAGACCTTAGTACTAATTAAAAACTACTTCATCTCCTTGCATTTACCTTTCTAATTAAAGTTCTTACTAAAACTGCTGCTTCTGTGCTGCCAGGCTAGCTCCAGGCAGGTTCTCCCTAATACTAAGCACCAGACCTTAATGCTAAAAACTACTTCATCTCCTTGCATTTACCTTTCTAAAGTCCTTACTAAAACTGCTGCTTCTGTGCTGCCAGGCCAGCTCCAGGCAGGTTCTCCCTAATACTAAGCACCAGACCTTAATACTAAAAACTACTTCACCTCCTTCCATTTCCCTTTCTAAAGTCTTACTAAAACTGCTGCTTCTGTGCTGCCAGGCTAGCTCCAGGCAGGTTCTCCCTAATAGTAAGCACCAGACCTTAATACTAAAAACTACTTCACCTCCTTCCATTTCCCTTTCTAAAGTCCTTACTAAAACTGCTGCTTCTGTGCTGCCAGGCTAGCTCCAGGCAGGTTCTCCCTAATACTAAGCACCAGACCTTAATACTAAAAACTACTTCACCTCCTTCCATTTCCCTTTCTAAAGTCCTTACTAAAACTGCTGCTTCTGTGCTGCCAGCCTAGCTCCAGGCAGGTTCTCCCTAATACAAAGCACCAGACCTTAATACTAAAAACTACTTCACCTCCTTCCATTTCCCTTTCTAAAGTCCTTACTAAAATGCTGCTTCTGTGCTGCCAGGCTAGCTCCAGGCAGGTTCTCCCTAATACTAAGCACCAGACCTTAATACTAAAAACTACTTCACCTCCTTCCATTTCCCTTTCTAAAGACCTTACTAAAACTGCTGCTTCTGTGCTGCCAGGCTAGCTCCAGGCAGGTTCTCCCTAATACTAAGCACCAGACCTTAATACTAAAAACTACTTCACCTCCTTCCATTTCCCTTTCTAAAGTCTTTACTAAAACTTCTGCTTCTGTGCTGCCAGGCTAGCTCCAGGCAGGTTCTCCCTAATAGTAAGCACCAGACCTTAATACTAAAAACTACTTCACCACCTTCCATTTCCCTTTCTAAAGTCCTTACTAAAACTGCTGCTTCTGTGCTGCCAAGCTAGCTCCAGGCAGGTTCTCCCTAATACTAAGCACCAGACCTTAATATTAAAAACTACTTCACCTCCTTCCATTTCCCTTTCTAAAGTCCTTACTAAACTGCTGCTTCTGTGCTGCAGGCTAGCTCCATGCAGGTTCTCCCTATACAAGCCCCAGCTAAAGTCCTTACTAAAACTGCTGCTTCTGTGCTGCCAGGGCAGCTCCAGGCAGTTCTCCCTAATACTTAAGAACCAGACCTTAATACTAAAAAACTAATTTACTTTCACCTCCTCCATTCCCTTTTCTAAAGGACTTTACTAAAACTTCTGCTCTGTGCTGCAGGCTAGAGCTCCAGGCAGGTTCTCCCTAATACTAAGCACCAGACCTTAATACTAAAAACTACTTCACCTCCTTCCATTTCCCTTTCTAAAGACTTTACTAAAACTTCTGCTTCTGTGCTGCCAGGCTAGCTCCAGGCAGGTTCTCCCTAATACTAAGCACCAGACCTTAATACTAAAACTACTTCACCTCCTTCCATTTCCCTTTCTAAAGTCCTTACTAAAACTGCTGCTTCTGTGCTGCCAGCCTAGCTCCAGGCAGGTTCTCCCTAATACTAAGCACCAGACCTTAATACTAAAAACTACTTCACCTCCTTGCATTTCCCTTTCTAAAGTCTTTACTAAAACTTCTGCTTCTGTGCTGCCAGGCTAGCTCCAGGCAGGTTCTCCCTAATACTAAGCACCAGACCTTAATACTAAAAACTACTTCATCTCCTTCCATTTCCCTTTCTAAAGTCCTTACTAAAACTGCTGCTTCTGTGCTGCCAGGCTAGCTCCAGGCAGGTTCTCCCTAATACTAAGCACCAGACCTTTCACCTCCTTCCATTTCCCTTTCTAAAGTCCTTACCAAAACTGCTGCTTCTCTGCTGCCAAGCTAGCTCCAGGCAGGTTCTCCCTAATACTAAGCACCAGACCTTAATATTAAAAACTAATTAATTATATAATTACTTCACCAGCTGGCAAGCCACAGGGCAGTTGAATTGGAATCAGCTGTGCAGAAACTTGGATGGATAGAAAGGTAGACAGATAGGTAATTAGACAGATAATGAGTTAGATAGAATAGTAAATATGTGGGTATATATATATATATATACTTATATATTTTATTACACACACACACATATATATATATAATTATGTGTGTGTGTGTTTGCTTGTTCGTTTTCTGCCAGATTTGTTTCATTTCCAGTCCTTCTGCTCGAGTCAGTCAGAAAGTAGAGCACTGGCAGCCAGTGTGATGAAGAGCGATGGGAAGGTGCAGAGCCAGGATGGCCAGGAGGAGGAAGGACAGGCAGAGAGTGTGTCAGTCAGGAGAAGCTTGTCAAACGAATTGAGGCAGGCAGCTGCTACCCCAGAGAGAGGGCAGAAGAGACAGTCCTCAAGTCCAGGTAGCTCAGTCACCAAGTTCTATCGTTTGGATTACATGTTTGGTTCTTCTAGTGAGAAGATAGCCAGGCAAGAAGTGCAGCCTCTCAGTCCAGCACAGCAGCAAGCTCTAGTCAGTTTAGAGTCAGCTGAGGACAGTGCAGCAGTAGTTCTGCCACCATCGAAGAGGAAGGGAGGCAAGCCCAAAGGTTCAGGGAGGAAGCATGGAAAGCCAGCAGTTGGAGTCAGAAAGCATCGAGCTGAGCCAACAGCACAAACCAAGTTGCAGCTCCACGCAGAACTAGTGGAGCTTTGCCAGCAGCCAGGCTTGAGCAAGACCAAAGCCAGACAGATCATAGGATCGAAATACGGCTTGAGCACGACAGCAGTCAGAAACTTGGAGAAGACAGACACAATGGCTCAGATGACAGAGTTTGTCAGCCAGAGACAGCTAGGCAAGCAAGGTTTGAGAAGAAGAGGCAGCCACTTAAGCATGGAAAAGCGGACCAGCAAGGCCCAAGGCAGTCGAGTGGCTGGAGCAGGCAAGCAGCTAGGTCGCCCAGACAGATGCAGAGTGATTTGGATGGCCACAGCCTTGTGGGCTCAGTATGAAGAGAGCCAGCAACATCTGCTGAGTCTCACAGACCTAGTCAGGGACTATGAGTACAGGCTGCAGCAGTCCATACAGCACAGAGAGGGAGAGGAGCAGTTGTCAGCAGAGAAGCTCCAGGAGCTCCAGGCATGGAGACAGAAGCTGAAGACACTGCAGACCAAGAAGAAGCAGCGGGATAAAGAGGCCACGAAGCTAGCAGCCAGAGCAGGCCTGCGAGAGAGAAGCTGCCAGCAGACTCAAAACATCAGCAAGGAGGAGTTGAGAAAGAGAATGGAGGCAGCTTGGAGGCACTACGACAGTCAGCTTTACAAGGCAGCTCAGCCAGTTGTGCAGGAAGACCTTCCAGTGAGAGACAGAGAGGCTTGGTTTGTCAACAGGAAGCAAACAGTGCTGACTTTCAGTGACCAGATTCCTGTCTGGCTGAAGCCTCCTCCAGGCAAGATGCTGGTCAGCACAGTGAGACAGGAGCGGGCCCTGCAGCAGAGGGTCAGAAAGCGAGCCAGGAAGAAGCAGGCAGAGCAGTTGAAGGAGGAAGCAGCTGGAGAAGCAGCAGAGCAACAGATGGTTGCAGCAGAAGAGGAGCTTGGAGAGCCAGAGCAGCCTGTTGAGACAGCAGCCAGAAGTCCAGGGCAGGCGCCTAGATGGCGAGTTTCTTTTGTCGCCAGGCAGGCGGTAGAAGAATACTTTCAGCCAGACAAGAAGCCAGTGGGTCGAGTGATGCCTTCCATTTTGCTGGTCTATGGCAGCCACTGCAGATTGGAAAACATCAGCGAGTCAGGGCACTGGCTGGAGACAGAGCAATATGAATACCAGGGTCAAACAGTGCGCAGAGAGGCAGGACAGAAGGTTTCAGGTGTGCTCATGCGTCAGTGGAGACAGCTGAGACAGGAAAGGCCAGAGCTTTTCCAAGGAGACGAAGTGTTGGTCTGGAGTCAGCCCAGTGCAGTTGTTGACTCAGTCATATACGCTTTCCAGCAGGCACTGGAAGCCAAGGAGCACAGACAGGCTGTAGACCTCATAGATGCCTTTGTAGGAGGATGGACTGAGGCAGGCAGCGAGGCAGCCTTCATAACACAGAGACTCAGATGCTGTGTGGGGGCAGGCACAACAGGCCTCACACAGCTCACAGACATAGCGCTTGCTCAGCCAGCCAAAGCAGCCCTTAGCAGATACCACAATGACCTGAGGGACATGCTCAGAGAGAAAGCCAGACAGGAAGGTGTTACACCAACCTACAAGACAGGTCTTGCAGAGATCCTCGAGGCAGCCAGAGTGATGCACCAGAGGATGCAGCAGCTCAATGAAACCAGCGAGACAGTCTTAAGGGGAGCGAGAAGTGGAGGCTGGCTCCACTACAGGCCAGACGAGGCAGGCGACCTGCAGCCAGTCAGTGCACAGCCATGGGCAAAGGACTTTCCAGAAGGCAACAGCAAGATGGCTCCACACATGCTCTCAGACAGAGCAAAGTATGTGAAGTCAGGCAAGCCAGTGCCTTTCACAGAGGAAGAGAAGGGCCAGCAGCCACAGCCAGAGTATGAAGGCTCTTACCTGTTCTCCAGCCAGCATGGAGTGCAGACAGGCTTTTTCGTTGACATGCCAGCGGATTTTGCGATGAGCCAGGCAGAACAGCTGGCAGTGGAAGAGTTGCTGCAGCATCGAACAGTGAGGCAGGGAGACAGCTGATTAATTACTGACTTCACCTATTTCATCTTAGCTCCAGGCAGGTTCTCCCTAATACTAAGCACCAGACCTTAATACTAAAAACTACTTCACCTCCTTCCATTTCCCTTTCTAAAGTCTTTACTAAAACTTCTGCTTCTGTGCTGCCAGGCTAGCTCCAGGCAGGTTCTCCCTAATACTAAGCACCAGACCTTAATACTAAAAACTACTTCACCTCCTTCCATTTCCCTTTCTAAAGTCCTTACTAAAACTGCTGCTTCTGTGCTGCCAGGCTAGCTCCAGGCAGGTTCTCCCTAATACTAAGCACCAGACCTTAATACTAAAAACTACTTCACCTCCTTCCATTTCCCTTTCTAAAGACTTTACTAAAACTGCTGCTTCTGTGCTGCCAGGCTAGCTCCAGGCAGGTTCTCCCTAATAGTAAGCACCAGACCTTAATACTAAAAACTACTTCACCTCCTTCCATTTCCCTTTCTAAAGTCCTTACTAAAACTGCTGCTTCTGTGCTGCCAGGCTAGCTCCAGGCAGGTTCTCCCTAATACTAAGCACCAGACCTTAATACTAAAAACTACTTCACCTCCTTCCATTTCCCTTTCTAAAGTCCTTACTAAAACTGCTGCTTCTGTGCTGCCAGCTAGCTCCAGGCAGGTTCTCCCTAATACTAAGCACCAGACCTTAATACTAAAAACTACTTCACCTCCTTCCATTTCCCTTTCTAAAGTCTTTACTAAAACTTCTGCTTCTGTGCTGCCAGCCTAGCTCCAGGCAGGTTCTCCCTAATACTAAGCACCAGACCTTAATACTAAAAACTACTTCACCTCCTTGCATTTCCCTTTCTAAAGTCCTTACTAATTAAGACTGCTGCTTCTGTGCTGCCAGGCTAGCTCCAGGCAGGTTCTCCCTAATACTAAGCACCAGACCTTAATACTAAAAACTACTTCACCTCCTTCCATTTCCCTTTCTAAAGTCCTTACCAAAACTGCTGCTTCTCTGCTGCCAAGCTAGCTCCAGGCAGGTTCTCCCTAATACTAAGCACCAGACCTTAATATTAAAAACTAATTAATTATATAATTACTTCACCAGCTGGCAAGCCACAGGGCAGTTGAATTGGAATCAGTTGTGCAGAAACTTGGATGGATAGAAAGGTAGACAGATAGGTAATTAGACAGATAATGAGTTAGATAGAATAGTAAATATGTGGGTATATATATATATACTTATATATTTTATTACATATATATATAATTATGTGTGTGTGTGTTTGCTTGTTTGTTTTCTGCCAGATTTGTTTCATTTCCAGTCCTTCTGCTCGAGTCAGTCAGAAAGTAGAGCACTGGCAGCCAGTGTGATGAAGAGCGATGGGAAGGTGCAGAGCCAGGATGGCCAGGAGGAGGAAGGACAGGCAGAGAGTGTGTCAGTCAGGAGAAGCTTGTCAAACGAATTGAGGCAGGCAGCTGCTACCCCAGAGAGAGGGCAGAAGAGACAGTCCTCAAGTCCAGGTAGCTCAGTCACCAAGTTCTATCGTTTGGATTACATGTTTGGTTCTTCTAGTGAGAAGATAGCCAGGCAAGAAGTGCAGCCTCTCAGTCCAGCACAGCAGCAAGCTCTAGTCAGTTTAGAGTCAGCTGAGGACAGTGCAGCAGTAATTCTGCCACCATCGAAGAGGAAGGGAGGCAGGCCCAAAGGTTCAGGGAGGAAGCATGGAAAGCCAGCAGTTGGAGTCAGAAAGCATCGAGCTGAGCCAACAGCACAAACCAAGTTGCAGCTCCACGCAGAACTAGTGGAGCTTTGCCAGCAGCCAGGCTTGAGCAAGACCAAAGCCAGACAGATCATAGGATCGAAATACGGCTTGAGCACGACAGCAGTCAGAAACTTGGAGAAGACAGACACAATGGCTCAGATGACAGAGTTTGTCAGCCAGAGACAGCTAGGCAAGCAAGGTTTGAGAAGAAGAGGCAGCCACTTAAGCATGGAAAAGCGGACCAGCAAGGCCCAAGGCAGTCGAGTGGCTGGAGCAGGCAAGCAGCTAGGTCGCCCAGACAGATGCAGAGTGATTTGGATGGCCACAGCCTTGTGGGCTCAGTATGAAGAGAGCCAGCAACATCTGCTGAGTCTCACAGACCTAGTCAGGGACTATGAGTACAGGCTGCAGCAGTCCATACAGCACAGAGAGGGAGAGGAGCAGTTGTCAGCAGAGAAGCTCCAGGAGCTCCAGGCATGGAGACAGAAGCTGAAGACACTGCAGACCAAGAAGAAGCAGCGGGATAAAGAGGCCACGAAGCTAGCAGCCAGAGCAGGCCTGCGAGAGAGAAGCTGCCAGCAGACTCAAAACATCAGCAAGGAGGAGTTGAGAAAGAGAATGGAGGCAGCTTGGAGGCACTACGACAGTCAGCTTTACAAGGCAGCTCAGCCAGTTGTGCAGGAAGACCTTCCAGTGAGAGACAGAGAGGCTTGGTTTGTCAACAGGAAGCAAACAGTGCTGACTTTCAGTGACCAGATTCCTGTCTGGCTGAAGCCTCCTCCAGGCAAGATGCTGGTCAGCACAGTGAGACAGGAGCGGGCCCTGCAGCAGAGGGTCAGAAAGCGAGCCAGGAAGAAGCAGGCAGAGCAGTTGAAGGAGGAAGCAGCTGGAGAAGCAGCAGAGCAACAGATGGTTGCAGCAGAAGAGGAGCTTGGAGAGCCAGAGCAGCCTGTTGAGACAGCAGCCAGAAGTCCAGGGCAGGCGCCTAGATGGCGAGTTTCTTTTGTCGCCAGGCAGGCGGTAGAAGAATACTTTCAGCCAGACAAGAAGCCAGTGGGTCGAGTGATGCCTTCCATTTTGCTGGTCTATGGCAGCCACTGCAGATTGGAAAACATCAGCGAGTCAGGGCACTGGCTGGAGACAGAGCAATATGAATACCAGGGTCAAACAGTGCGCAGAGAGGCAGGACAGAAGGTTTCAGGTGTGCTCATGCGTCAGTGGAGACAGCTGAGACAGGAAAGGCCAGAGCTTTTCCAAGGAGACGAAGTGTTGGTCTGGAGTCAGCCCAGTGCAGTTGTTGACTCAGTCATATACGCTTTCCAGCAGGCACTGGAAGCCAAGGAGCACAGACAGGCTGTAGACCTCATAGATGCCTTTGTAGGAGGATGGACTGAGGCAGGCAGCGAGGCAGCCTTCATAACACAGAGACTCAGATGCTGTGTGGGGGCAGGCACAACAGGCCTCACACAGCTCACAGACATAGCGCTTGCTCAGCCAGCCAAAGCAGCCCTTAGCAGATACCACAATGACCTGAGGGACATGCTCAGAGAGAAAGCCAGACAGGAAGGTGTTACACCAACCTACAAGACAGGTCTTGCAGAGATCCTCGAGGCAGCCAGAGTGATGCACCAGAGGATGCAGCAGCTCAATGAAACCAGCGAGACAGTCTTAAGGGGAGCGAGAAGTGGAGGCTGGCTCCACTACAGGCCAGACGAGGCAGGCGACCTGCAGCCAGTCAGTGCACAGCCATGGGCAAAGGACTTTCCAGAAGGCAACAGCAAGATGGCTCCACACATGCTCTCAGACAGAGCAAAGTATGTGAAGTCAGGCAAGCCAGTGCCTTTCACAGAGGAAGAGAAGGGCCAGCAGCCACAGCCAGAGTATGAAGGCTCTTACCTGTTCTCCAGCCAGCATGGAGTGCAGACAGGCTTTTTCGTTGACATGCCAGCGGATTTTGCGATGAGCCAGGCAGAACAGCTGGCAGTGGAAGAGTTGCTGCAGCATCCAACAGTGAGGCAGGGAGACAGCTGATTAATTACTGACTTCACCTATTTCATCTTAGCTCCAGGCAGGTTCTCCCTAATACTAAGCACCAGACCGACCTTAATACTAAAAACTACTTCACCTCCTTCCATTTCCCTTTCTAAAGTCTTTACTAAAACTTCTGCTTCTGTGCTGCCAGGCTAGCTCCAGGCAGGTTCTCCCTAATACTAAGCACCAGACCTTAATACTAAAAACTACTTCACCTCCTTCCATTTCCCAAGCTAAAGTCCTTACTAAAACTGCTGCTTCTGTGCTGCCAGGCTAGCTCCAGGCAGGTTCTCCCTAATACTAAGCACCAGACCTTAATACTAAAAAAAACTACTTCACCTCCTTCCATTTCCCTTTCTAAAGACTTTACTAAAACTGCTGCTTCTGTGCTGCCAGGCTAGCTCCAGGCAGGTTCTCCCTAATAGTAAGCACCAGACCTTAATACTAAAAACTACTTCACTCCCTTCCATTTCCCTTTCTAAAGTCCTTACTAAAACTGCTGCTTCTGTGCTGCCAGCCTAGCTCCAGGCAGGTTCTCCCTAATACTAAGCACCAGACCTTAATACTAAAAACTACTTCACCTCCTTCCATTTCCCTTTCTAAAGTCTTTACTAAAACTGCTGCTTCTGTGCTGCCAGCCTAGCTCCAGGCAGGTTCTCCCTAATACTAAGCACCAGACCTTAATACTAAAAACTACTTCACCTCCTTCCATTTCCCTTTCTAAAGTCTTTACTAAAACTTCTGCTTCTGTGCTGCCAGGCTAGCTCCAGGCAGGTTCTCCCTAATACTAAGCACCAGACCTTAATACTAAAAACTACTTCACCCCCTTCCATTTCCCTTTCTAAAGTCATTACTAAAACTGCTGCTTCTGTGCTGCCAGCCTAGCTCCAGGCAGGTTCTCCCTAATACTAAGCACCAGACCTTAATACTAAAAACTACTTCACCTCCTTCCATTTCCCTTTCTAAAGTCCTTACTAAAACTGCTGCTTCTGTGCTGCCAGGCTAGCTCCAGGCAGGTTCTCCCTAATACTAAGCACCAGACCTTAATACTAAAAACTACTTCACCTCCTTCCATTTCCCTTTCTAAAGTCCTTACTAAAACTGCTGCTTCTGTGCTGCCAAGCTAGCTCCAGGCAGGTTCTCCCTAATACTAAGCACCAGACCTTAATACTAAAAACTACTTCACCTCCTTCCATTTCCCTTTCTAAAGTCCTTACTAAAACTGCTGCTTCTGTGCTGCCAGCTAGCTCCAGGCAGGTTCTCCCTAATACTAAGCACCAGACCTTAATACTAAAAACTACTTCACCTCCTTCCATTTCCCTTTCTAAAGTCTTTACTAAAACTGCTGCTTCTGTGCTGCCAGCTAGCTCCAGGCAGGTTCTCCCTAATACTAAGCACCAGACCTTAATACTAAAAACTACTTCACCTCCTTCCATTTCCCTTTCTAAAGTCTTTACTAAAACTTCTGCTTCTGTGCTGCCAGGCTAGCTCCAGGCAGGTTCTCCCTAATACTAAGCACCAGACCTTAATACTAAAAACTACTTCACCCCCTTCCATTTCCCTTTCTAAAGTCCTTACTAAAACTGCTGCTTCTGTGCTGCCAGGCTAGCTCCAGGCAGGTTCTCCCTAATACTAAGCACCAGACCTTAATACTAAAAACTACTTCACCTCCTTCCATTTCCCTTTCTAAAGTTTACTAAAACTGCTGCTTCTGTGCTGCCAGGCTAGCTCCAGGCAGGTTCTCCCTAATACACCAGACCTTAATACTAAAAACTGTCTGCTGCTTCTGTGCTGCCAGCCTAGCTCCAGGCAGGTTCTCCCTAATACTAAGCACCAGACCTTAATACTAAAAACTACTTCACCTCCTTCCATTTCCCTTTCTAAAGTCTTTACTAAAACTGCTGCTTCTGTGCTGCCAGCCTAGCTCCAGGCAGGTTCTCCCTAATACTAAGCACCAGACCTTAATACTAAAAACTACTTCACCTCCTTCCATTTCCCTTTCTAAAGTCTTTACTAAAACTTCTGCTTCTGTGCTGCCAGGCTAGCTCCAGGCAGGTTCTCCCTAATACTAAGCACCAGACCTTAATACTAAAAACTACTTCACCTCCTTCCATTTCCCTTTCTAAAGTCCTTACTAAAACTGCTGCTTCTGTGCTGCCAGGCTAGCTCCAGGCAGGTTCTCCCTAATAGTAAGCACCAGACCTTAATATTAAAAACTACTCACCTCCTTCCATTTCCCTTTCTAAAGTCCTTACTAAAACTGCTGCTTCTGTGCTGCCAGGCTAGCTCTTCTCCCTAATACTAAGCACCAGACCTTAATACTAAAAACTACTTCACCTCCTTCCATTTCCCTTTCTAAAGTCTTTACTAAAACTTCTGCTTCTGTGCTGCCAGGCTAGCTCCAGGCAGGTTCTCCCTAATACTAAGCACCAGACCTTAATACTAAAAACTACTTCCCCTCCTTGCATTTCCCTTTCTAAAGTCCTTATCTTCTAGGTTCCAATCTTTGAAGAAACCACTCCATGGCTAATTAGTTACACCTTCTGCCAGGCCAAGCACTCCATGGATGCATGCAGTCAGCCAAGTAGCCTCGCAGAAGAGAAAGGATAAAGCCAGAGGAAGGAAGAAAGGAAAGAAGGCCAAGAAAGAGCTTGTTGAGAAGTGGAGGCAGAAAGCGGGCTCCAAAGCACAGAGGCAGGCATTGGAGCAAGTCAGACCAGTCAGCAGCAAGACAGCAGGCAAAAAGTTGAAGCCCAGTGCCAAGCTCAAGTACAGTCACTTGCAGAAAAGGGAGAAAAAGCAGAGCAAGAAGACAGCAGCAATCAAGACAGCAGAGAAAGCAGAGGAAGAGGAGTCAGAGTGGAATGGTGCCATAGGCAGAGTTGTTGGAGAGACAGCAAAGGCAGCCTGGCAAGGCTTGGTCGTGACAGTGGAGAAAGCAAAGGGCAGCCAGCTCCTCTGCCAGATACCGAGCAAGGGCAGCCAGTGGATTTGCAAGGCAGATCTAGAATGCCCTTTGCTGCCAAAGACAGCCAGGCAGACAATGGCTCCACAGCAGCTCAAGGATGCAGCCAGGCAGTCTTTGCAGGCAGATTGGATGCAGCAAGTGGATCTCTACCAGTTCGGCCAGCTGGTGACAGATGATCAGCTCTTGGCAGGCTGGAGAGAGATTAGCAGCAGACTGAAGCCAGGCAGTGCAGTGCGATGGGTAACCCCAGCTCAAAGCAAGCTAGCAGCAGAGACAGGTGCAGTTTGCAAAGCCATGGAAGACTTCCTGGCAGACAGCAAGACTTTGCTGCTGGTACCAATCCACAGCTCAGCTCCACAGCACTGGACACTGCTTTCTTTGAGCAAGGCAGGCAGCAGCAAAGAAGAACAACCAGAGGTCCAGTACTTCGACACACTCAAGATGCAGCCAGAAACAGCCAAAGCAGCAGCTAGCACAGTGCTGCAAGTCTGTTTGCAGACAGAGACAGAGCTGCCAGTGCCATGCAACCGTTTCCACCAGTCAGACGGTTTCAGTTGTGGCCTCTGGTGCCTTCAGTACATGGAAAGACAAGCCAGAGAGTTCCTAGGATGTAGTCAGTCCACATGGCAGACAGTTGGGGAGCTGAGCCAGAAGCTTCAGTCCTGGCAAGAAGCAGTGCTGAAGCAGAAGTCTTTAGACAAGGCAGCAAAGGCTTTGGAGGCCAAGAAAGCAGCAGAGAAGCAGCCAGAAGCTGAGCTGCCTCCTTTGCCTCCTCCAGAGCAGCCTCCTCCAGACAGCAGCAAGGCAGAAGAAGCAGGGAAGACGAAAAAAAAGGGCAAGGTGGCACAGACCAAGCTGCAGCTAGGCTGGGACGAGCAGTTTGGTTGCAGCAAGTGCAAGTATAGCAAGACAGGCTGTTTGGCTTGCAACCCAGCCAAGATGCTGCGCTGGGCAGAGAAGCAGGCAGGCAAAGGAACAAAAGAGGCAGAGAAGAAAAGTAAGTGAGGCAGTCACAGTGGCAGAAAAGAAAGTCAGATCTCCAATCATCAGGCAGCGATTAGCACAACAGGTAGCTGTTTTAGCATTTTTTTTTGGTGGAACCAGTTGTGCAGCCAAGGCACAGCAGACGCAGCTCTTGCAGGCAGCTTTGGCAGCCTTGCAAGACATACAGACAGAAATGCACCTGCTGGGGAAGAAGGTGTGTTGTATGGAGCTGCGACAAGCAGCTAGGCAGCAATATTCTCACTCCTACAGACAGCAAAGAATTTAGAACCCCCAGTAAATCCATTTTTACTTTCATCCCATTAGTTATACACATCTCTCCTCCTACATCCACCTCCTATTTTAATTAATTACTTGACATTGACAAATAAATAAATAAAAAAAACAAATATATATATATATACACCAACACAAACCCCTCCATCTTTATCTCGACAGCACTCTCCCAGGACAGCTGGCTGTCTATGCAGGCAGACGTAGACAGGCACAAAGAGCAGACAGAGAGTTGGCAGGACTGGATGGCAGTCGTGAAAGGCAGCTGGATCAGTAAAGCCAGACAGGCAGGTCCTCCTTTCAGCTGGTTGATGCTTTGCTGCCGAGACAGCTAGACAGCCAGAGGAGCAAGGAGACAGAGGGGCAGGCTGGAATCTTGAATAATTAGTAAAGTAATTTCTTAATTACATGGGTCACCTTCTAAATAATTACCAATAGTTGCTGTTGTTTTAATGGGAAATATAAATTCAAGATTCCAGCCAGCCCTCAGACAGAACCTGGCAAAGCATGGAGCTCAGCCAGACAGTGAGCTCCAGGCAAGCGGCATGGAAAGCTGGCTAGAATCTTTAATGGGGATTGTTATTCATTAATTACTCCTAAAACCTTTACAACATAACCATAATCAATTAAATTTCTGGGATTCAATTAAAAAATTAAAGATTCTAGCCAGCTCAGACAGAAAGGCAGCCAGCTAAGGATGCGTAGGCAGCTAGACAGCCAAGAAGTACAGCCAGGAAGTACAGCCAGGAAGTACAGTGGCTGGAGTCTTGAATTTTTTTTAACCCCCTAAAATTAAGGGAAACCCTTAACATAGGTGTTTATGGGATCTTCAAAATTCAAGACTCCAGCCAGCTCAGAAAGACCTTGCAGGCAGCAAGGCATGAGGGGTGGCTTTCAGGCAGCCAGACAGCGTGGTGTCAGCAAAACATGCAGGCAGCTAGACCAGCCAGGCAGCTTGGATTTGGGGAGTAGGACTAGCCCCCCTAATACTAAACACCCCGGGATGAATTAGTTTTTAGTATTAGGGGGGAGAACCACAAATGGTAGGTTGATTTTTGAATTGTTTTTTAAAGGGGATCAATTAAAAGTCAAATTGGCCAAACTGAAATTTTCGGAAATTGGAGATGGATGCCTGTTTTTAGTATTAGGGGGACGTTTAGTATTAGGAGGAAGGGATTATACATCTCTATATATATATATATAGAGATTATGTATAAATAATCTATACCTGCAAGATATGTAAACACCCTATGATACTCCGATCCTGATGAAGTTGGCTTCAACAGAAACATAACCCTGACCACCCCGTGCATGTGCTGTTCAGGAGATCCCATATAAAGTACCGCTGACAGCTGAATTGACAAATCGGGTTGTTCAATCTTCCACTGGTTGGTGGTAGACCTACCCCTCTGAAAAATATGAAAGTCAATGGGAAGGATTATCCCATATATTATGGAAAATCATTTATTGCTCAACAAACTCCAGCAACGAACAGGACCAAGGATTGTGATCGTTGGATGATCAGAACCCACCATTCTAATCGTCCACCAAGTCTTTGCGAATCCGAATCCCAAACCAGAGATGTTTGGGCCAGGCTTGGGACGATTCCCGGTACAAACCATCCATCCAAATGGGGGTATATATATATATATATATATTCATGTAATATATTCATATATATATATATTCATGTATGCTCCATAGATTTCATTCATTTGAAGCCCAAAAATCTACATCACTTGGACTTCACTGATATCATCCCCAAATTGGGGGGGAAATCTTCCGTATCTGCCCTTGGCGATCCACTTGTTTTAAACGCCCTTAAATAAGCCATGTACGGTCCTGCAGGTCATGGGCGTGATGAGTTCACCCCGATAGGATATGGAGGCCCTATAACTATCATGATAGGGCTTTGAAGCAGCAAAAAATGAGCTTTTGACATCAAAATGGTGGTTTGATATGGCTTAATGGGACTATAATGGGATATAAATATATATCTGGTTGGTGGTAGACCTACCCCTCTGAAAAATATGAGTTCGTCAGTTGGGATGATTATTCCCAATATATGGGAAAATAAAATTTATGTTCCAAACCACCAACCAGTAATTATGTCCACTTGCAATGGGACCTAGGTATGCAAGTTGGTCTATAGCTAGCTTAGCTATGGTTCACGGATGTTCACGATAGATATATCTATGGTTAATGAGGCTTATAAATCATATAACTGGAGGGCACCACCCTGAATAGATATCACGCTGTTTGGGCCGATGTCCCAACGCGAAAAAATGGATCTCCGAGAGACTCCTCCCTCGCCCGAATGGTGCAGAGCCACTAGGGCAGACCTCCCGGGGAGAACCAACCAATTTAATCCATTTTATGGGCATTAATGGTAATGATTAATGGTGATTAATGGTGATTAATTATAAATATAAGGTAATGTTGGTGGTGTTTGGTAGTAATGTCTAACATTTACTGCTCACGGATAGTGATATAATCCCATTATCTATGTGTTTATCATTGAATTTATTCATCGGCAATATAATGGGCTATAAGGCCCAGCTAACTTGCATAGGTTTCTGTTGATTTGCTCATACAAGAACTTTTGGACCTATGGTGGAGATTCATCTATAGTTGGATCGAGTTATATAGGGTTACAAACCAACAACCACTACTGGTGGGCCCTTCATGTAGGGAGATTTTCAGCAATTCATCTTGGACCATCTCCCTACCGACTGCGGCATTCAGCAGCTTGCCTACTAACGTCCCAAGCACCTAGGGTTTCAACAGATATCATATGACCATTGATTAATGGTACAATGATCCCAGGAACAGAGGACGGATGATCTGATCTCAGTAGAACAGAGGTTTGCAAGTCCCTACTGGGCCCATGATCACTTTTCCTACTATGTCACTAGAGCTTTTTAGAAGAACCAGTTACCATTGGACGGCTAGCCAGCGGCGAAGCTGGGCCGATCTTGGCTGTTTTGATGTCCAGGTACTTTGTAAGCACAATGTCAACTAGTTGGGGGAAACTTGGATGTTTTGTGACAACTTTTTTTGTCTTGTGCTCATTCTTGTTGCTGTTTCATGCTTAATCCATGTCTGCTGGTTCTTTTCCGTTAATTATATATATATACTTGCTATGTACTCCCGCCTTCAGTGGCATTTGTTTACACTGTCGTTGGCTCCCCTGGTCTATCCAAAGATATGAGATGAGGTATATTCAACATCGCAATCTTAACCTTACAGCTAATAACCTCAGAGAGTGACAACGAACCAGGTTAGGTTTTGAAAGTGCCCTCTCCATGGCCAATCTCACTTACCCTGAACAACACATGTCTTTAGCGGTTTAGTATGGTTTAGTATACCACTGAAAATGGTAAGCACATGTACCCTCTGGTAATTTAACATAGCCACATAGCTATTGAAAATGACAATTTCTAGTGGATTTACCCATTGAACATGGTGGATCTTTCCATAGTTTTTTGTATGTTTACCAGAGGGTAACAACTCCTCAAGTATGACTCTTCTACCATGGGCTTCCCGTTTTGATCGTCGATTGGTCCCACATCCCACATGGTTCCAATTCCCCGTGGCACCACAAACGCCCCGTGGCTGGATGAAGTTCCTTGGGATCGACCGAAGTTGCAAGCTGTGAGAAATCCCCTAGGAAAATACAGGAAATTCATGGAATATACAGGAAAATAGTGGACAAATATGGAAAATCCCCGAACTAGCCATGGAGATAGCTGGAAAAGTCATCAAACTACCATCTGGTTATGACTAACATAGCCATGGAAAATCCCCAAAATAAATGGGCGGTTTAATGGGAAAATCATCTATAAATGGGCCATCTATACCATGGCGAACTGTTAAATAACCAGAGGGTACAGGAAAATAATGGACAAATATGGAACATCCCCGAACTATCTAAATGGAGGTTTTTAGTTCGCTAGGAAAGTATTGCTGACCTAAATGGTGGATTATCTAGCAAGCCATGTTTGATTGCTGCAGGGTAATCTCTTTTGCAAAATCCTGAAATGTTGGACCCACAAATGAACTGACATGAACACACACACATCCAGTCTGAAACTACGGTTAATTGTCCAGGGAAATTTATTGGCAGGGGGGAAGGATTGTCATGTTCCAAGGGATTAAGCTCTCAAACAGAACTCGCTGAATGATGTGCCACCAAACCGTGTGGGTCCGTGGCTTTACATGAGCCAGTGGAACAAAGAGTCACGAGCAGTTGGTGGCAAAGATGCTGATCTATACAGCTACCAAGTTCCCAGCCTAGAGCTGTAGCTTTCACTGATTCATACCCCAACTCACATAGTGTAGAAAGATTACGATATTATCTTAACCCATCATTGGTAGCAGAATTGCCTATATAACCCATCAAAAACAGGTACCCTCTGGTAATTCAACATAACTATGGAAAATCATCATTTTTCATGGGAAAACTCACTATAAATGGTGATTTTCCATAGTTATGTTAAATTATCAGAGGGTAACCCATCAAAAACAGGTTAATCCCCTATCTCAATAGTGGATACATCAATGTTTTCCAGGCACATGGCATCAAACTATGCCAAACGATGCGGACGGCTGAGTTGTGCAACCAGGAGACCAAAGCACATTGTGCCGTGCTTTGGGCTGCTTGCAAACAGCCCTGTCGTGCCTGGCGCGGGAAGTAAACATGCAAAATGAATCAACATATGACATAACATGACTAGAACCTTATAAAAGTCGTTGCTTCCAAAACCATTTGTGTATATATCTGTAGTTGAAACAATGTCATGTTTACCACCCATGACTGGGAATGGTAAACATACTATACCACCTATAAACATGGGGATTTTGGGGATGGTGGGTGCAAATGGCATTGTTTTAACCACAAACCACACACTTTACAAAGGACTCAAAGTGCCATACTCCAAGGCCAGGGAGGAAAAAAAAAACAGCTTTGTTTTCCTTGAAATCCTGATTTTGATGATACCATATCCACCAACTTGTTAGGTAAATCTCCATTTTGTTGGTAAAAAACATGTAAAAAAAAACCCTAAAAAAACCACCATGTCTCTTGCCATTGACCCTTCTGCAAAATGGCCTCCATGAAGATGTGTTCCAAAAAGACCTCCAGTTGCACAGCTGAAAAAAACACAACTTGGGCTGCTTGCGCTCAAACACTAGCGGATCCAACCATCAAAAACGAATCGGTGTAGAAACCAACACAAGAGCGAATCAAACATATACCCTCTGGTAATTTAACATAGCTATTGAAAATGGCCATTTATAGTGAGTTTTCCCATTAAAAATAGTGATTTTCCATAGCTATGTTAGTTTACCAGAGGGTAATTAGCCAGGCAAAACTAGGATTTGACAATTAAAACGCGACGATTTCACCAATCACTGTATGGGGTTGTCCCATTTAGATGGGGAAAACATGAGACTTTGCCATTATTCGGGCAACGTCCATCCCAGCAAGATGAGATATATACCCGGCCTGGTAATGACAACAGTTTGCGAACTTGAAAATGATCATAGTAAAATAGTTGATTTACATTGATTTACCTATTATAAATGGTGATTGGTGATTTTCTATAGCTATGTAAACGTTTACCAAAGGGTATATATATATATCCGAATCATGTGGGTCTTAAATTATTGGACACTCAAAAACGGATCGATATGGATTTTCAACCCGAAGATGACCAAAGGTGTGGCTCAAACTGGGGGATCAAACATATCATTGGTCGGCAATAACCATGGTTAATAGTGATTAATAGTGGTTAATAGTGGTTATTGGTGATTAATACCTGATCTAATGAATAATATATCTGGTTGGTGGTATACTGGTATACCTACCCCTCTGAAAAATATGAGCCCGTCAATGGGAAGGATGACATCCCATATATGACATGGAAAATAATCCATTCATGTTCCAAACCACCAACCAGTATAATTCCAAGCCACCAGATCCAGGGCTATGAAGCACCCACGCCCACGTCCTAGATCTTCCTAGTAATGTTTTAACTTCATGGCGATGAGCTACTGGTACCTCGGATACCCTGTTTTCCTTTTTACTATTTCTGGATGTCATGATATCCTAACCTAAACTTTTTTTTTATGGCTCAACCTTATCTCCTTCAACAAGTCACCAAAATTTGCCTGCAATCTGCGAGATGTATCGCCATGTTGATGGAAAGCAGATGATCTGATGATACCGGGAGGCAGCAGACTGAAACTTTCGTATACTTCAGAATAAATCCCAAACACGGAGTCAAGGCCATACTTTAGAGATCTTTAGAGGATGACTTGATGGATTCCCCAAGTCCAAGCATTCATGACAAGGTCTTATTCACACAATATATCCTGGCTACAATTGGCGGATTCATCTCAATAGTGATCTCGCGCCGGGACGATCTTCCAGAATAGGCCTTCGTATCCTCTATGACTCTGGAAAATTACAGGAAACCTTAAAGAACCTCAATATGGAGGCTTCCACAAATGGGGGTTCCCCAATAGCTGGATGGTTTACAATGGAAAATCCTCTTAAAAAGGATTTGGGGATATCCCCATGTCAGGAAACCGTCTATATCTGGTCAGAAAGCCATGGTTTCCGATGATTTTTCCCCTCCTAATCCACAGAGGTCAACAGGTGGGCCTTCCAGTCATGCCCTTCACAGGCATGAGCTTCTCCGAAGGCTACACGAGTGCCCTTCAGATTTCCCAGAAACTCCTGGGAAAATCCATGAGGGAAACATCACCTTGATGATTTCATATCAGTTCTTAGAGATTCAGAACTCCCAGAATTGGTTCCGTAGAGTTTATCTCCCAGTGAATAGCAGAAAACCTAAAGTCTGGATAGAGATCACATTTACTATCCGAGTATATCTATGGAATAACTTACACCTGAACTAAGCGGTTGAAAGAGGGACATCTGATGGGGATACAGCCAAATAAAGACCTGTGACTTGGGAGGAATAATAAATTTAGGCCATCAGTGGGCGCCCTACAGCTTGGGACTTTGTAGATTTGTACCATGATCTGTACCAAATAACATATACTCTCCCGGAATCAAACGTGAACATTGGAATTCCCTTATACCCTCTGGTTATTTAACATAGCCATGGAACATCCCGTATAAATGGAGGTTTCTAGCTGGGAAATCATCTATAAATGGGCCATTTTCCATGGCTATGTTAAATAACCAGAGTGTAAATAGGAAAAAAAAACATATCTATAAACGGCGAATTTTCCGCCCGGTTTGAGTCCTAGAACATCCATAAAAACATCCCGAAAAAACCGGGGAAGCATCAAGAGATCCACCATGATCCAACCAAGGCCGTTGTAGAAATTCAGTAGGATGATCTCTGAAGGAATACCAATCATGGGGATTTTCAGTGGAATGATGGAAGGGGGTATTTTCCATGGTGGTTTGATATGGTTTAATGGGACTATAATGGGATATATATATACATATATCTGGTTGGTGGTTTTTCGCCCTACCCGAAAAATGATGGGCTGAGTAACAGTTGGGAACAACGAACTTCCCAACTGTTTCTGGAAAGTCATAAAACATGTTCCAGTCACCACCAACCAGCAATCCCATCATCCCTCTCTCTACAGATTTGTTTCGCCCATTTGGTCGAAACAGCTGAGGAAAACGCCATCTTCAGAATCATGGCACGCCGTTTCACTTACCCGGATCAAACGTGGCAATTGAAAAGTCATCGAGAAATGGTGGAGATTTTCCAGCCACGAATACCGGAGGGTCACTACGCTCACTTATCATACAACAGTTTTTTTTCCCGTCCTCTGTGCGGGCACGTTCTAAGCACACTGCAACCTTTGCGGCACAAGGGTCGTTTTCTAAGCTTTAATATGCATGGCAAGAATGTTGCTGACTTGGGACCCTTTCAACTGGCTTGTAAACATGAAAAAAAGGTTGTTCCCATGGTCCTTAACTAGGGTAAAATGCCATAAACCACCCAGGCTGGCAGGAGCAAATTTGGGAAAATCAAATTCTGAAACTTGAAAATGGACGGAAAGGTGAGAGCATGCTACTTCCCACACAATCAGGGCATTCGCAGAATGTTCTCGGACCGCCTGGGGGGAAGGATTATTTTTGAGAACGTCATTCAAAGCACATGGGATGATGGTTGCGTTGATTCAAAGTGGGGGTCAACGGACTATCTAAAAACATTAAATTAAAATAAACATGTTTTAAATCTACCCCTTTTTGTGCTTATTGTTACATTGGTTTGGATGGCACAAAGCCAGAGCCTTTGCCGAGCAGCTTCTCGGAAACATGTTTTGGGTATAGGTTTGCCCCAAGAATGGGGTATCCATGGGTACCCCTAACAAAAATGCATGGTTTATCATCAGTTCCCTTGGGGATCATATTCATCGGGATCATATGCAGAAATGCTTTGAGGTGGTTTAAACTGCAATAAAGCATTGGAATTGTGATACAAAACTGGAGAGAATGAAAGACCCCCTGCAGGGGTACACCCGATATTCAAAAATTGCTTCTGGGTAGCTTCATCTTTCAAGACGATTGTTTGGATCTCTCAGTTTTCTATCTGTGGCTTTTTTTGAATGGTTCCTCATCATCTTATACTTACTATGTTTGATTTAATAGAAGCTTTGTTCATTCCACGTTTTGGCGTTTAGTTTTTATTAACCCAAATTCAACAATACTCACATCTTGTAAGAGTTAACCCATATACTAATCTTGTTTTATTAACCCAAATTTATAGAAATTGTTCTCATAGAAGAGTTTGTCACTATTGTGATATTTTGCCGATCTTGTTTTTGATGGCCATACAATGGACATATACCAATTTTGGCACTGGAGTTTGATACCCATTTGAACCATGATAAAAAAAAACCTAATCCCCAAACATACTGGCTGGTTTGTAAATATTCCTATGGTCCTATTATGTATAATATGGCTTATGTCACAAACCAGGTAGTATAAGTCCCTATAGGAACTAATGAGCCATCATTTATCAATCATCCGCGTATTTCTGATAGCTTAATCCCCATAAAAACCACTATCAATGATGGTGAAGTTCCATTTCAATTGAATGTCTCATTTTGAGGATGAGGATGTTTCACAATTCCTCAATGGTCCCATGAAAAACCCAGATTATCGATATTTTCTTTAGTTGGAGGTTTCTTCAGTCATGGGGGATCCCGTTTGAACCATACAAGGTTGTGCCCCCCCAAGATTTCTAAGTTGGTTTATAAACCATAGTAAATATTGATAAATATCTGATATATCTACCATAAACCATAGTTATTGGAGTTATAAACAACCAACTTAGCGTTCTCGAACGGGGGCCCCACCTTGTAGCTTTCAATACGAAAAATCACCATCCATGACTCGGCTGTCAGAGTGATTCGCGCCTGCATCCGGCTGGGAGCATCGATCCTCGCTTGCGCCAGAAGCCTGGGATCGACTTTCAGCGGAAGATCTACAGGAAAGCATCGGGTTTTTGTTCAGGGCATTTTTACGATGGGTCTAGGTATTTTAAAGAATCACATGTACAGGAAACCATGGGTTTTTAATGGAGTTTTACTATGGATAGGTATTTTAAAGAATCCCCAGTCATGGGTTTATGATTGTTTTAAACACATTACTCTAATTTCCTGTAAGTAAATCGATAATATGTTTGCATCATCCAAATGGATGCTAAAATGGGATATGTTTTGGATGTTTGGATGCTGCACGTTTCGCTGACTGATCATCCAGGTTTGGCATCCCACATGGCTTGAGATTTTTGAAGCATTGGCATGGACTCACCTGGAAGTTTGGGATGGTTGCCCCCAACCATCAGCTTTGGTGGGGTCACTGTGAGGTCGTTATACTTTCTGCCCAAACACATTGGTAGATGTTGCTAAGAAAACTTTAGTCAAACATATAGCAATAGCAACTAATCAGACTGCAAAGAAACCAAGATTGTGTTTTAACTTCAGGATGATCGATGTGACGTAGCCAACATTGGCAAAGAGTTCGCTAGAAGTGAGAAAATCACATAAAGCAACTACCTAGACATACCTAGACCCTCCAGATATCACACAAAAATGGTTAAAGTACTAAAACTACCCTCTGGTAAACTAACATAGCTATTGAAAATTGCCATTTATGGTTGATTTACCAGAAAACATGGTTATGTTCGATAGTTATGTTAGTTTACCAGAAGGCTAGACCCTCCAAATATCCAAAAAAAAAGGTAAACATACTAAACACATACTAAAACTATGAGTAAAAACACCATTTTTAAAGGTATATATAGCCAGTGACGAAGATGAAACTGCGCGCGGGCACCGTGCCTTCGACACGCATCCGCCGAACCCTCCCAGAGCTCAGCCCTGTCGCAGTGGCGGGTCATTGGCAGATCTATAGACCCAATTTTGATGGGATTTAACCCATCAAAAATTGGGATATAATGGGACCTATAATGGGACATAAGTGGTTTAATATGGTTTAATGGGACTATAATGGGATATAAATATAGTGGTTATTGGTGATTAATAGTGATTAATAGTGATTAATAGTGGTTATTGGTGATTAATACCTGATCTAATGAATAATATATCTGGTTGGCGGTATACCTAACCCTGTGAAAAATATGAGTTCGTCAATTGGGATGATGAAATTCCCAATAAATGGAAAAAATGTTCCAAACCACCAACCAGCATTCAACAAATATGGATTTATTCCATGAATCTTGGATTTTGGGTCTGACTGAAAATAAATACACAACTTATAGTCAATGGGGAAATGATGACAATCCTTAGAATTGAATATATTGGAATTGAGGGCACCTCATTTTCAGGACAAACTGTTTCTTGTGTGTATTGTGACATATTTTAGCCACACCCAAACAGCCTCCGAAAATTCCGAGCTGGAAGATGGCACCATGGAATATATGGAATATGAACCATCTTGGTGGGTTCAGCTATGTCAAATTGAGTCCTGTCACATGCAGCCCGCATGCTGCACCTTGCAGCCAGCAGCCACACCTTCCACCGCAAATGCCTTAGCAACTCAGTTGGTGAACAGCTCGCGCCTTCAATCCTCAATTGTCGTTGCTGAAATCAACGAGTTTTTTTGGATTGACACATATTGAGGTCGTTACAATTTATTCATACATAGTAAACATATCACATACTACTGTTCAGAAATCCTCATAAAGCATAAGCATTTGCATTCCCATTACACATTGAAGTGATAAATTGACCAAAATCCCCTTGTTTGCCGCTTCGCTGACAAAACCGCATCGTGGTGCAAAAGCCACGTCGAGTCCAGGCACCTGGGGCACTGCAACGCAGCTCTTCCGATGCTTTGCCGGCACCTTAGATCGCCCTTTTTGGGAGATCCCAAGAACTCCTCGAACTCAACCGGCATTTCAATGGGAAAATCATGGAAATATAGCTCAAGGATTTCCTCGACTTGTTTGATTATGGGAAGGTATCCCCATTTTTGTTCGTTCAACACCGATGTGTGTTGCTTTAAATATTAGCGGTGGCAAAAATGTGTCATCTTTCAGTGGTGAAATCGCAAATCTTCCTGGCTAAATTGCCACTGAAAACATGGTGCCTCCAACTTTCACCTGTGATTATATCGTGTTTACAAGGCCAATCTTAGACATCCAGTAACAGCACATGTTTTGAATATGTTTGATCTATTGGCTGGTTGCTTAACATTTCTGGGGGAAGATTAATGTATGAAACTGCCAGCCAGTAGCCAAACATGGCGAAAATCACCGAATTTATGGATGATTTTCCTATTCAAAGCCCATGTACCCTCTGGTAATTTAACATAGCTATTGAAAATGGCCCATTTATAGTTGATTTACCTATTAAAGCTGGTGATTTTCCATAGCTATGTTAGTTTACCAGAGGGTATAGGGGATTTCCCATTGCCATCTTTGATTATTGAAGGGCAGCCATCCAAGGTTCGCCCGGGTTGCCGTGGCCATAGATGGCCAGTTTCACCCTTGGTCCCACACTGCGGCAGTGCTCCTTGACGGCTGCAGGCAGTAGCGACCTGGAGACGCGATGCCATACATGAAACCATCCACAACCATCAACCGGAGTGGAGGGGCTACAGGATGGTGCCCCCCAGTTATAAGTTGGTTTATAAACCCCATTAACTATAGTTATAGGTACCATAAACCATAGTTATTGGAGTTATAAACCAACTTAGCTATCTAGGGGGCCCCACTTTGTATGAAATTATGACATAAATCATCCCAAACAGGGGTATACCCAGTTCCACCAGTACTGAGGATGCTTTATTGTGCATCCCATCCCCTATTACATAATAGAAACCCTGAGTTTGCCAGGGAGCAGGTGCTTTTTTTTGATGTACAATTCTGTGTTTGGTTCTGGAAAACCCATGAACATCCCGGCCGGGGAAGGACATAAAACAAAGTCGAACCTTCCAATGTCTTGCATACATGCAGTGGGCTGTGATATATATATAATATTCTGATATAAACATATATAAACTATGTTGACAATAAAGATCATTCAGGAGTTCGTATTGAATACAATACAATACTATACACTACTATAATGATCATATAGTGACCATCATGACGAATCCTAACAAGGCATCCATGTCCATTAGCCATGATAGATCACACTGTCACTGGCACTTGAAGGGATTTGGATCAAGGTTAGGTACCAAGAAAAAAGTGGATTGTCAACATCAACATGGGGTTTGACAACTAATCGCAGTTTTATATGCTTCTTCTATGGTTATGATCTATTTACCAACTGGGATCCAACCCCAAGCAGCAATGTCTCCATTTGTGGATTCTTACCCTCTGGTAATTTAACATAGCTCTGGAAAATCACCATTTCTAATAGCTATATCATCATATATCATCTATTTCTATGGTCCATTTTCCATAGCAAACTGTTAGTTTACTGGGATATTTCCCCAAACATTTTCTGGTTGGTGGTGCAATGTGCCCATCTTGAAACATATGAAAGTCTATGGGAAGGATTATCCCATATATTATGGATTGTGAATCATTGTAATCCATGCTTTTGTTTGGTGTGGCATCCTACTTTTCGAGACTCTGGAAGTTCCAAACTCCAGAGCTGCCCGGGCAGCTCGGCCTATGGGATCGGTAAATCTGTTCTCATGGGGTGCCTCCAGTGATTGAATGATGCTGGTGCAATAGCCATGGATTCATAGCGATTACGCTCTGGTAAACTAACGTAGCTATAGAAAATCACCATTATTAATGGGTAAATCCACTATAACTGACCATTTTCAGTAGCTACGTTAAATTACCAGAGGGTAATAGTGGTTAATAGTGGTTATTAGTGATTAATACCTGATCTAATGAATAATTGAATGATGGTGGAAATACTGCTTGGTACCCGGCCTGGTAAACATACAAAAAGCTATTGAACATGGCCATAGAAAAAGTGAGTTTTCCCATTAAACATGGTGATTTTCCATAGTTATGTTAGTTTACCAGAGTATAACCATCTGGTTGGTGGTTGAGCCCTACCGCTCTGAAAAATGATGGAGTGAAAGTCAGTTGGGAGGATTTTCCATTCCCAACTGAATGGAAAGTTAGAAAATTCCATGGTTCCAAACCACCAACCAGAATATGTTTAAATATGATGTTCCTCTTGTCCTTTCAAAGCACCCGCACTTGCTGATGGGCCTAATGATCTTCTTTGCATCCCAAATTTATTGAGGAAATTTCAGGAACCTGGCGCACGGTGCGTGCGGATCAGCCCGGTTCCGTTCCGAACCTCAAAGTGTATCTTCCAATGCAGTTCACTGCAAATGCTTGCAATGGCGCTTGGCGCATACTCCCTGGCGCACAAGGCTGTCCAGTTGAGTCTTCCAAGATAGGAAGTGGGATGGGTCTAGGGCCCAGAAGAACACAACTGTCAGACAACATGTTCTACCTGTGTTTTTTAATGTTTTTTTGCATGAACCAGGAATTTCACCAACATCCATCAACCATACTGTTAAGAAAACAGCTGGCATTCAAAGCTTGCGGGCCTATTGATGGATTGTTCTGAAACTCTGGCTTGCTGACCCTTTAGCCGTTGTTCTTCCTGAAACCAGTTGGTTCCATGATATATATATAGATATATATAAATAATCCACTGGTAATGTCTCATGATGGACTTTCTCACAGAGCCATCGTACAGTTTGTATCCGGCCTTAGAGGCACCAAAAATTACCAACATATCTCGGGGTTCTTGGCAATATATCCTTCACGAACAAAAAGCCTCGGAGTTGCTTTTGTCAAACACCAATTAGGATTGATTCAATTCCGATCTGGTTCAAGGTTCAAGCTTCCTTGTTACTGGTGAAACTAATCTTTATTTTTCTGAGCTCTACGCTCCTTTGGATCCCTTTGTATACTTGTTTTAGGCTGCACGCACATAGAAACCCGCAGTGGTTTCCGTGACGTCTTAGTTTTGGATTTCTGATGTTTAGTTGAGCTGAATGTTCCGCAAGCATTTGGATATTGTTTTTTCATGGTTTTTCCCAACGTTTTTGATATCTACCAGTAGGATATCTTAGCTGAATCATGGAACGAAACATCGATAATTTGAATTCTTGGAACAGACTTCTGACTGTTTGCACGAATGTAACATTGACAAAGTTGAAGTTCATGGAACGTTAACATGCCCCACCCCACCCCATCCCCCACCCCCCAAACACAAATATGCATAGTGCAAGTGCAAGAGAAGATCCCACAGCGTAGCATGACGTATGTGTGCCAGTGCAAGAGAAAGGTCAACACAGCGTAGAATGACCATATTTTCAAGTTTGAACAGAACGCTTATTACCCCCACCCCACCCCACCCTAACCCCACCCCAAATGACCCAGATGCATATTCTATTGCGATGCACACCATACAATCATATACAATCCATGTGTGTTCAAGTTGACATGAAAGTTATTACCCCCACGCCACCCCAACCCCACCCCAAATGATATTCTATTGCGGGTTTCTACATGCGTGCATGGTTTTACTTGGTCATAGAGTCATATCTATAATTCAACGCAGAGAGATCAAAGAGGACTCCGTAGTTGAGTTGGTACATCCAACTGCACATAATTCCACCACAAATCACGGTTACATCGGCTTTGGGTTTCTTTGTGTTATGGTTCTCCACTTGGGTATATATGGGTATATACCCTCCGGTAAGCAAGCATGGCAGTTGAACACCCACCAACCATTTATAGATAGTTTTCCCATTTAAAGACCTTATTTATATGGGATTTTCATGGATTTTCCAGCAAGCCATGTTTGACAGGCTGTCCACCAAGGCCCCGAACTTCACGGCCGCTGCTCCATGGAGTTTCTCGGCTTGACGCAGGAGCACAAACCTCGGATTTTTTCTCCCCACAACTTGCAATTGAACATTCTCATGGGTGCTACATTGCTACATCCCGAAGCTGGTGTAAGATTCTTGCAAAAGCCACACTTCTTGCCAGTAAAATCATCGTTGATTCACATATCTATATGTAATCTATATATACATATATATATACATATATATATATGTACATATATATATATATGTATATATGTATATATATATATATTTGCGGACCATTCCAGGCCCTTGACAATGTGTATGAGTTAAATGACAATTTGTGTTGGCCACATTCCTGTTTGTTCGAGTCTTTGCCATCTTCCCTATGAGTTGGGTGAGGAATTCAACGGAATCCAAGACCTATCAGAACTGAGGTGAGAACCAAAGAGGCCCATATTTCGGGCAAATCCTTTGCCAGGCAGCAGTCAATGCTTGGCGGAGTCGGCAGAGTCTTGATCCATGATTGAATCCGACTATGGGGGAAATTCTCTGAGAGCAAACGATAGGTCCGATAGGTGATGGGGCAAATCATCAAGATGGGACATGTACATAACACATTTATGATCATTTATGTACCTCTGGTGAAGTGTGGATTCTAGTGATACCAGCTGCTGCAATCACCCACATGAAAGATTGTTTCCACCCTGAAGGATGTGTCATTGGCGCATCTCGCGGAAATTTGCCAAACTGGGATGCGACCATCAAGTTTTCTGCTGCAAATGCAACTCCCAAACTCGATTCATCTACATGAACAGTTTATGGCCCACAACATGGTCACAGCCTGTGCTTGACCAAATGATGAAACCACCAGCTGGCACCGATACTTAGCTGTGGTTGGTCCTTCAGCTGGCCTAATCATATTGCACGTGGACGTATAATCATACGTGTATTACCAGCCCTTCGTTGAAAAATGTTGAAAATCATTGTGATGATCATCCGTCTACATTAACGGTTTGAGGAACATTTTTTACAGAACACATTATATGTTGGAAACAAAAATCAACAGTGAAACTTCCTTTTTTGTTTTGGGTTTCCTTATTTTTTCCCCTTCAAAGCTATATACACAATACCTTTGGAAAAAAACAGTCCATGGATGAAATTTCTGCTGACCTGCCATCGTCTGCCAGGGGAAACGCTAAGAGCTGCACTGTACACCTTGTTCTGCCGTCTCGAGCGCCTTAGATCTAGTGGGATCGAACATTGCAATGACAACTCCTCGCATTTCTAGATGATGTTCCCATTGAACATCTGGTCATTTAGCCGGGACGATGTTGATTACCCTCTGGTAAACGTTTACATAACTAGGGAAAGATCCACCATGCTATTAATGGGAAAATCAACTTTTTCAATGGCCATGTTCAAGTTCGCAAACTGTTAGTCATTACCACGCCGGATAAATCACCATTAATCACTATTAATCACCATTAATCACTATTAACCATTGTTCACCATTCATCACCTTTTTCGGTCAATAGCTATGTCTGGTAATTTGAGGATGCCCGATTTTCAAACAAAGCCATGGGGGTTATCAATCTATGAGGGTCAGTTCAGCCTATCTGTGAAAGCATCAAAATAGTTGGTATTGCTGGATGTTTCCCCCACCATTTTCCATCGTTGGTGGTGCAATAACCATGGTTAATAGTGATTAATAGTGATTAATAGTGGTTAATAGTGGTTAATAGTGATTAATAGTGGTTAATAGTGGTTAATAGTGGTTAATAGTGATTAATAGTGGTTAATAGTGGTTAATAGTGGTTAATAGTGGTTAATAGTGGTTAATAGTGGTTAATAGTGGTTAATAGTGGTTATTGGCGATTAATACCTGATCTAATGAATAATATATCTGGTTGGTGGTGCAATGTGCCCATCTTGAAACATATGAAAGTCAATGGGAAGGATGAAATCCCATATATTATGGAAAATTAGTCAAATGTTTGAAACCACCAACCAGTATTGTATTTCAAAGGGTTTGATTCATCCCCTATGTTTTCTGTGGTTTTGAGTGTTGGGGGGACAAACATATGGGGTCGGGATTTCGCATCAGGATTACCAAGGAGTATTCGGGGGCTCCCCGATAGTTGGCTAAGTTGGTTTATAAGTAGGACTTAAGATGTATATATATATAATACTATACTGGTTGGTGGTAGACCTACCCCTCCGAAAAATATTAGTCAAATGGGATGATTCTTCCCAATATATATGGAAAATAAAAAATGTTCCAAACCACCAATCAGTTACATATATTTATTATTTACTATAGACTCAGTTGTAGATATACGTAAAATACTAGAGATTACTACATCTAGACTAATCCAACTTAGTCATGGAATTCTCCAACTTCCAGCTGGGCATCTTTGGGATCTTGGGTCACAGCTGCTTGCCAATGCCCCAGAATGCTCTCCACACGGCAAGCCTGGCAATTGCGTAAAACCAGGTCTTCGGAAATTGCTGGGGTGTTCGGAAAGTGATCTGGAACGAATTTACAGATCTTCTTCGATGAAATCAGATGAAATCTGAAGCCAGCGGGAATTCCCCAGTGGATTTGCCATCAGTTCCTACTGAAAATCAATGGGAGATCTCCAGGATCCAATTTATGGAGGTACGTAAACGTACCATATGTTTGGCCATATTTTGGGAGGATATTCCCTTACATAGGCCTGAAAAATAGGCCTTATATATGGTAGGTACCTCCAATCATGTCTTCATCTGCGCAAGTTTGGCTGGAACGAGGCTGGAACGAGGCTGGACATAGATCCGCAAGGCTAACGGCTAACGCCAGATTCTTGTATTTGTAAAGACATCCTCCAAACAAACAACAACACATTCATGCTAAGAAATACTGGCTACAATCTTTGATTGTGAAAACCATGCATCTAGATTGCCCAAAATCAACCCAAATCAGGTCATGCCATGATGAAAAATATTGAACAATCATAGATGAGCAACTACTTGGAGGATCCACTTACATGATTAGCTGGGTAATCACCTTGGTTAGCAAGTCCCGAGGTAGGTTTATCGGTTTATCCCATTTATAAGTGGGTTAGAAGTTTAAACACCACTTAAATATGCCATGGCCCAATG